>JAODAL010025633.1:0-58274 GCA_025379985.1 Phyllomedusa bahiana | reverse complement strand
TGTGGCCCAGGGGGGTGTCTATGCCCATCAATAAAAGGGTTTGGTTAAAACCCCTTTTCCCCGGCATTTTTAATTGGGGTCAGACGGGTTTAATGTCATACGCGGAAAGGGACAGGTATGTCAAGTCCTTTAAACTAAAAGGGTTTGGTTAAAAGACCCTTTTTTTGCACTTTTTAATCTGTGGGTCAGACATTTAATGGTCTTTACTGTGGTACGGGACGGGTTTATAGTCAATGTCCAGTTCAACTAAATGGTGGTTGAAAGACCCCTTTTTCCCCAGTACTTTTTAATCTGTGGGGTCAGACAGGTTTAATGGTCATACTGGGTACAGGACAGTTATGTTAATGTCCAGTTCAACTAAAATGGTGGTTGAAAGACTCCTTTCCGGAATTTTTTTAATCTGGGGTCATGCAGGTTTGGGGCTCATGCTGCGTTCCAGGACAATGTCCAGTTCAAGTAAAATGATGGTTCAAATCATACTGCCTTTTTTTTTGGCACTTTTTTTTTTAACTAATTTGTTTTTTTTTGGGGTTTTATACTAAGTGAAAAGGCCATATCAGTTTGCTGTTGTGGATGTTAATTCCAGCTGTAAGAATGAAGGTGTTGTTCCTCTCCCATAGACTTTAATGGTCATCTATTATCGACTATTGGATATCTTATTGATAATTGCCGATATCGACTATCGACCCGATGACGATAGTCAACGTAATCGTTCATCACTAGTGGTGACATGTGGAGGTATTTTCTGGACCTTGTATAACCCAGCAAGAACTAAATCCAAAAACAATGGCACAATTGCATTTTTTTTTCTTGTGACCCCAAAAACAATTTTTTATTTTTCTGGGGTGGTGATGGTTGTGAGCTGGGGGATGAGTGGGGCTGTGTCGGGACGGCCGGGGAGGGGGAGGCGCAGGGGGTTGGGTCGGCCGTGGGGGGAGGGGGCAGACGCTCCAGCTGTATGGGGCCCCAAAATGTCTGATGGCGGCCCTACTTAGGCACATTACAAAGTGCCGTGGGCGACGCAAATTGCGCCTAATTTTGGAGTGTGCCTACTCATACATCGAGAGAATAGGGCTGCGGCAGTTTTTGGGCTGAAAGGACACCAGAATACTGGCGCAGCCCCGTACATACATGTGGCTCTTAGTGCCCAGTGTGCTGTGTTGTTGCCTAACTGGCAGGGACCGAACCGGAGAGAGAAAGAGCACAAAGGAAGATTTAGAATGGACCCCACTCTCCACTGACAGTTCCACCAAATACACAATGCTTTTATTGAGTAAATAATTCCAAAATTCTATGGTCTCTCATTTTATATTTCATTACTGGAAATTCTGTTTTTCTGACTTAATGTAATAAATTAGAGATGGGCGAATTTCCCGAAATTCGTTTCGTTCACGTCGCCGACTTTCTCTGCAAAAAATAACTGCGTTCCGAAGTACTTCGGCACGAATCACGTTAAAAAACAGCTATTTCCCGGTTGCACAGAGCCTGCAGGGTGCTGGTAGAAAGTTGTGCCTTTCTTAAATATGCAGAGGGAGCTTGGTTTGGTCTTCATACAATGTTGTGTTTTTAGTATGACACGCACATGACTGCCGCCGCTCTTAGAATCGCTTCACTATAAAATTCCCTGGGCATTAAGAGGGCAAAATGACCAAAAAACTGAAGGGGAATGTAGCCTGATAAGTCATTTCCAGCGACAGCTGAAAAAAAACAAGCTGAGGGCTCAGGTGGCAACATCAGTGACAGAGTGTGGAGGTGACGGCGGCACCCACAGCAGCATGAGGTCAGAGAGTGGCACAATGACATTCTGGAGGTGGCAAAAACAGGAATAGGCCACAGAGTGGCACAATGACACAGTGTCTAGGTCTCGGCAGCAGCCACGCAGCAGCATGAGGTCAGACAGTGGCACAATGACACAGTGTGTAGGTCAGGGCAGCAGCCACACAGCAGCATGAGGTCGGGACAGTGGCACAATGACACAGTGTGTAGGTCACAGCAGCAGCCACAGCAGCAGCATGAGGTCAGAGAGTGGCACAATGGCATTCTGGAGGTGGCAAAAACAGGAGTAGGCTACAGAGTGGGACAATGAAACAGTGTGTAGGTCACGGCAGCAGCCAGAGCAGCAGCATGAGGTCAGACAGTGGCACAATGACAGAGTGTGTAGGCCACGGCAGAAGCCAGCGCAGCAGCATGAGGTCAAGACAGTGGCACAATGACATTCTGAAGGTGGCAAAAAGTGGAATAGGCCACAGAGTGGGACAATGACACAGTGTGGAGGTCACGGCAGCAGCCACAGCTGCAGCATGAGGTCAGACAGTGGCACAATGACACAGTGTGTAGGTCACGGCCCAGCAGCAAACAGCAGCAGCAGAGGTCAGACAGTGCACAATGAAAACAGTGTGTTAGGTCACGGCAGCAGCACAGCAGCACATGAGGTCAGACAGTGGCACAATGACAGTGTGTGGGTGTCACGGCAGCAGCCACAGCAGCAGCATGAGGTCAGACAGTGGAAACAATGACACAGTGGTAGGTCACGGCAGCAGCCACAGCAGCAGCATGAGGTCAGACAGTTACACAATGACATTCTGGAGGTGGCAAAAGAGTAGTAGGCCACTGATTTTCACAATGACAGAGAGTGGAGATGACGGCGACAGCAGCATGAGGTCAGACAGTGGCACAATGACATTCTTGAGGTGGAACAAACAGGAGTAGGCCACAGAGGTGGACAATGACACAGTGTGGAGGACACGGCAACAGCCACGCAGCAGATGAGGTCAGACAGGGCACAATGACAGAGTGTGTAGGTCACGGAAAGCAGCCACAGCATCAGCATGAGGTCAGGCAGTGGCACAATGACAGTGTGTAGGTCACGGCAGCAGCCACAGCAGCAGCATGAGGTCAGACTGTGGCACAATGACAGAGTGTGTAGATCATGGCAGCATCCACAGCAGAAGCATGAGGTCAGACAGTGGCACAATGAATTCTGGAGGTGGCAAAAACAGGAGTAGGCCACAGGAGTGGGACAATACACAGTGTGGAGGTCACGGCAGCACCCACAGCAGCAGCATGAGGTCAGACAGGGCACATGACATTCCGGAGGTGGCAAAAAAAACGGGAAATAGGCCACAGAGTGGGACAATAACACGTGTGTAGATCACGGCAGCAGCCACAAACAGCAGCATGAGGTCAGACAGTGGCACAAAGACATGTGTGGGTAGGAAAAAATCACAGGGCATAGGTTTCAGGAAACCAGCAGCAGCATGAGGTCAGACAGTGGCACAAGGGCCCTTCTGGGGGGTGGCAAAAACAGGAATGGCCCAGAGTGGGCAATGACATAGTGTGGGGGGTCACGGCAGCAGCCACAGCAGCAATGAGGTCAGACAGTGCACAATGACATTCTGGAGGTGGCAAAAACAGGAATAGGCCACAGAGTGGCAAATGACAGAGATTGGAGGTGACGGGCGGCAGGAGAAAACAGCATGAGGTCAGAGAGTGGCACAATGACACAGTGTGGAGGTCACGGCGCAGCCACAGCAGCAGCATGAGGTCAGATAGTGGCAAAATGGACAGAGGTGTGGAGGTGGGTGGCAATACCAGTCCCTGGTAAAGATGGTTGGTGGCAGATGGAGAAACTGTCAGCAGATGTGTGGCATCAGGCGGGTGGCGGCATCAGAATAGTGGCTGAGGCAGGTAGTTTGAACAGACTCATTTCTCACAGTTTGGGTGAGGCGTCATGGGCCTGATGTTTGTCTGACGCCTAAAGGGATTGGTGTGTGGAAATCCTGGCCGATCCACGCCTGATTCATCTTGACAAAGGTCAGTCGTTCCACATTTCCCGTGGACAAGGCGAGTTCTCCTTGGGGTAAGATGGCCCCGCGCACTGAACACCCGCTCTGAGCCACACTACTGGCGGGCAGGGGCTGCTCTCCCACTGCAAACTCGGCAAGTTGCGGCCACACAGCCAGTTGGGCTGCCCCGTAGTCCAGCGGATCTTCTAACTGGGGTGGCAGAGTGCTTTCAAAGTAGGCACCACCTGTTGGTTCAGGGTTTGCTCCAGGTCCTGCTGCTGCTGGCGACTGCCCTCCTCCCCTAGGCGGGTGAAGGAAGCTGCTTAATCAGTGACTCCAGACTTAGGTTGCTGCTGATGGAGTGGTACTGCTCGTACCCCCCCACCTTCCCCCGCAAGCCGCGGCAGTAGTACGTGAGCGCTGAAGAACCCCCTGGTCAGGGCCCGTCAGAGGAGGGCGTGCCGCACATGGGCAGCGGCCAATGACTACGGAGGATTTCCCTAAGTATTTGAGTTTGTCCTCCCTCTCAATAGCTGGGAAAAAGGCTCCCATTTTGGACCGGTAGCGAGGGTCCAATAGGGGGAGAGCCAGAAGTCATCCCTCTGCCGGATGCTGACTATTCGGCTGTCACTAGCCAGGCAAATCAGCATGCTGCGGGCCATCTGCACAAGTGACTCCGAGGGGCTCCTCCATCTCCACTGTATACTGCCACGGTGCTTGCGGTCATCTGCCTCGTCTTCCTCATCTCCATCTAGCTCCTCAACTGCTCCTGCTCCTCCTCTCTTGTCCACCTGGGTAGAAAATCCACTCATTTCACCAGACAATGCTTTCTGCTCCAATGTCCTCCTCCTCTCCTCCATTTCAGTCCCCCACCGGATCATGTGGCCGCGGGGATGTAGTCGCCACGTCTCCAGTCCCCTGCCCAGACAGATTTTTCAGCATCTGTTCCAGGACATGAAGCAGTGGAATGACGTTATTTATCCCGTAGTCCTGGCCTACAAATGGCCTCCAAAAGAAAAACGGCAGGTGTCACGCATGAGCTGTATTTTATACTCATCATGCAATGCACCTTTATTAATGAACACACAGGTTATACCTTGCTGCAGGTCCCCCCCTGCTATTCAATATGCCTCCAATATTAGTGCAAATGGTATATATACAACGGTATGCTTCCGTAATAAAACATATAAATTTTTATTCAAATCTTACATAAAAATTTGAATGTCCAGTGTAAAAAGATTCCACACTTCACTTTTATATATTGTATTATCATTTATTATTACACTGGTGGTTATTGAAGTATCTCCTTTACTCTGCGTAATCGCATGGGAGATTCCGTCCGGAGTGGACTTGTTGATTCCAGCGTCTGTGCTGTGTGACCCTTTCCTCAACACCTCACCTCTCAAAGGGTTTTTCATTAAAAAAGGGGGGGCATTGCATGTGAGTATATAATCAGGGGATTCCCCCATTTAAAGCCCCAAAATTTTAAAAAATGTGTTTGAAAATATAGCAACAATCACGGGAAAAAATTTGGGGCCGGGCCCTTTCCACTCTCGGGAAAAGTGATGCAAAAATTACCCAAAACAAGCTAAAAGTGCTGGACTGAGCTGGAAGCCAAAAGTGAATAATTAACATTTGATTTAAAGAAAAAACAAAGCCAACTCAAAACGGGGAAGAGTTAATTTCTCCACCTCCCATGCCTAAACTCTGAAGAGTATTTGAAAGTCAGGGGGAACCCCAAGGGGAATTTTTAAAGAAGCCAAATTGATGCCTATCTTGCTTAAAAATCTAAAATTTCAAAAAATGGTTTGAAATTTAGAAAACCGATTTCCTTGGCCCTTAATTTTATTGCAGTACAACTTTTAAAAACGGGTTGGGAAAGATATTAAAAAAAAAATAAAGGGAAAACGGGAAAACAAAATTAAAAAAAAGAAATAAAAGGGGAATGTATGAAAAAAATTCAAGAACAAAAAAAAAACAAATATTGAGAAAATGAAAGGAGAAATTTTTTGCCAAAAAATTAAAGAAATATAAAAGGATACAAAAGTTCCCGGGCTAAATCGAGTCTTCACATGGTCCAATAAAAGGGAATTCTTTCCCAAAAGGGAAAAATAAATTTTTCATAAAAAGAAAACCCCAATGGGGAATATTCCCACTGATTCTGATGCAATTTGATACAAGGGCGTATAAGAATCCTAAAAAAAAACGCAAAACCTTTTTTAAAGGTTCTTTCCAAAGGGGCGGAAGAAAACAACCCGGGGGAATTTTTCAGAAAAAGGGAGCCAGAGCTGCAGCAGTGAGAAAAACTTTACAAAAAAGAAAAAAAGAAGTTTTAAATGGTAAACATTTCATCCAAGGCCCTTTTCTGAAGAACAAAAAAAATTTTTAATTTGTTTAAAGGGGGGGAACAAAATTTTTTTCCTTTCCCATTAAATTTAAATTTTTTTTTTTGGGGGCCCTTTCTCGATTTTGCAGAAAAAAAAAATTTAAAAATTGAAATAGGGGTAACAGAAAATTCTCTTTAAAATGTACCTAAAAAATTAAAAAAAGGGTTTTATTTAAAGACCCCATAAAAGTAGTCCCATGCTAAAAAACTTTAAAAGAAATGGTTAAAAAAGAAGTGGGGGGAGAAATGGGATAAATGTAAACGTTTTGTGAAAAAAACAAAAAAAAAAGAACAAAGGGGGCCTTAAAAGGGAATTGGGAAAAAGAGAGGGGGGGAAAGGTTTTTAAAAAAAAGGGGTATGGGGGGGGGGGGGGGCACATTTACTAATGGATCGCAACCAATAAAGAGGAAGAAAAAGCCCCAACTAGAGATGAGTTAGTATATGAACACCCTCAGGGAAAGACCCAACGGGAAATTTTTAAAAAAAGAAGTAGATGAATATCTAAGGGAAATAGTAAGTTTCGGGAATTTTGTGAAAAAAATATAAAAAAGGGGCCCCCCCGATAAAACCCCCCGGGGATCCCAATATTATATATATTTCCCAAAAAGACCCAAACAATGTTTTAAAAAAGCCCCGGGGGCAAAACCAATAGTGTGGGGGGTTTAAATCAAAAACTATATCCTCTTGCAAAAAAGGTTTTATTGGAATGCTTCCGGGGGCCCCCTTTTTCCCCAAACTCCCCCCTTTTTTGGGGAAAAAGGGATTCCCCAAGGTTTAAAAGAGAATTGGAACAGGGGAAAATTCCAAAAAATTTTAACCCATACAAACCCCAAAAGAATGTTAAAAAACCTCTTTTTTTTACAAATTTCCCTAAGAAAGGGCCCCAAAATTTAAATTAGAAAAAGGGAACTTTTTCCCCAAATTATTCCCAACCAAAACCTCAGTTTTTTCTTACTTAAGGGACCCCCCTTTCCTTCAAAAAATTTTTAAATTTTTCCCCGGGAATTTTTAATACCCGCCCAAGGGGTTGAATGGATTTTTTTTCCCAATCAGCTCCCAGTATCCCCAATTTTTTTGGGCCCCGGGAAACAAATTTTCCCCAAATTTTAGGTGTTTTTTTTGGGAAAAAACCCTAAAAGGGTTGGAAAGGTTTGTGGAGTTTGGCATTTAAATTGGGCCCGGGCCCCAAAAACTAGAAAGGATTAAAACCCCTTTTTGAAAAGGTTTCTTTTTAAAATCGGGTTGGCCTTTCCCCAAAAAAAAAATTTTTCCCCCAATTTTGGGCCGAAAAAAATTTCACATTGGGAATTACCTAAAAAATCCTATTAATTTTTGGGGAAAAAAAAAATTTAGACCAACTTGCCATTTAAAAGAAAAATGGAAAGGAAAACCCTTCTTATAAAACCCAAAGAAAAATAATTTATAAAAAACCCCAAAAAGGGGCAAATTTTAATTTAGGGAACAAAAAAAAAAAAAAAAAAAAAAAATAAAAAAAAAAAAAAAAAAAAAAAAAAAACAAAAAAAAAAAGAAAAAAAAAACAACAAAAACAAAAAACAAAAAAAAAAAACCCCCCCCCCCCCCCCCCCGCCCCCCCCCCCCCCCCCCCCCCCCCCACTAGATGAGGGACTACCAAAGGAACAAAAAAGGGAAAATTAAAACAAAAAAATTTTTTGATAGGGGGTCGATGGGGACGGGGATAAAAAAAATAGGGGATGAAAAAAGGAAAAATTTTCTAGGGGGGAAAACCGCAAAAAAAAAACAAACAAAAAAATCAAAGGGATTTAATACATTAAACCTATGTTTACCATGAAAAAAATAATTAAAAAAGTATTTTAAAAAATTTGGGCATATACGACAGGTTGACCAAAAAAAGGGGCATCTATTTGTTGATCCCCCCCGATTTATATACCCGAGAGGGAAAAGTGTTTGGTAATGTTCCCCATTAGGTCGACCCACAACAAAAAAAAAAAAAAAACAAAATAATAAAGGGAAACCCAAAAGGGAAAAGGGACCAAAATGGTTGTTTTTGCGTGTCAAAAATTTTAAAACAAATAATAAAAATGGGTGATAGAATATCGATCCAAAAAAGGGGGTTTTCCCCATATTTTAAAAAAAAAAAATTTCCCGCAATGTATTATATGCTAAAATGCCCTTGCGGGAAAGGGAAATTATTTTGGCCAAACAAAAAAGCCCGCAAGAGTGAGAATTAATGAAAATAGATCACAGATAAAATTGTTCAGAACTAGAATGGAAAAAAACAGGGGAAAAAAAGAAAAAGGGCGTAGGGAAAAAAAAAATTTGGTTTAAAAAATGGTGGCCCGACATTTTTATGAATCTGGACACAATGTATGGGATCTGAAAAAGGTGTTTTCTAGAAAAAGTTTTGAAGCAAGTGATTTCACATATTTTTAAAAAAAAATTGTTCAAAAGAGAAGTTTTTTGGATCCCCAAAATGCAAAATGGGAAAACCCAATGGGCCCCAAATGGGAAAAAAATGCAATTTTGGGAAAGTCTATACCTGAATTTAGTTCGAACAAATCAGCTGCCCATGTGAAGTAACCAAAAGTATGTACAATTTGGATACGGCATATAATGAATAAAAGATAAATATGTTATATGGCCTCATCTGATGCATACCGCTTGTTTTTATTTTTTAATTTTTTTTAAGGGAAAAAAGAATGTACATTGAGACACACAGGGGAACCCAAATATAAGTGAGTATCCCATGGTTTTCCCCTATGCTTGGGCAAAGAGGGCGTGTAGCTCTCGAAAGTCGGAGAGTAGGCTGGGTTTTAGAGGTGAGGTGTTGAGGGAAGGGCAACCCGCACCGACGTGGATGCAACAAGTCCACTCCGGGCGGAAAAACCCCCCATGCGAAATTACGAGAGTAAAGGAAAAATACTTAAAAAACCACCAGGGAAAAATAAAAGATAATACAATATTTTAGAAAGTGAAGGGGTGGAACTGTTTCATGGGGCTTTTAAATTTTTATGTAAAATTTGAATAAAAAATTTTTATGTTTTATTCGGAAGCATACCCTTGTATATATTTTTCCCTTTGCACTAATTTTTGGAGTCAGCATGAGCTGCCACTGGCTGACATTTAAAATTTTCACAGGGGGGGTTTTTTCTGTCTGCCTGGATCATCCCAAAAAACGTTTAATGGCCTTTCTCTGTTTATACAGTCGGTCCAAATTTTTGATGGCCCCGGGGTAATTCCAAAAAAGGGGGGAAACAAGAGTGTGTTGGGGGGGGGGCCCTTCTGCCGGGTGAAATCGAGGAGGGTGTTCCTGGCTTTGTACGAATGGAAAAAAGTGCATGCACGTTTTTCCCCGGGCCCTTTTTAGAAAGTTTTTGAGATCGGTGGAAGGGCTTTTAGGAACCTTTTCCCCAAACCCGATTGAACACGTGGGGCCATGAAAGGGGGCCTGGACCACCTCCATGCGCCGGGGGCCCCCATGTTCCCCCCATTGTCCGGCACCATGGGTTTCCCATTTGCAGTTGTGCGGGAGAAAGCCACACATCGATTTCTTGTGAGACCGGGAGCAGTTCCCCCCCTGTGTGGGCTTTTGGGCGCCGAGGCAAGGGCCCGGTTTTAGAACTGCGTGACACCCCTGTGCCCTTTCACATGTGGTAAGGGTGGGAAAATACTTGTTTGGGGGCTGAAAATGGTAGTGGGGAGGAGGGGGGAATTGGCGCAGGAGCCACAAATTTGACAACTTTGGGGGATAAAAAGGCATTTTCTGTCCAAAATTGTTTGGGGGGCCCGGGCCGGGGGAAACAATTTACCCAGTGGGCCCAAAGGACATGTACTGGGGCCCCGGGGCCGTAGTTTTCAGCTCCAGGGTCCCCGGGTTTCCGTGCCCCTTGGAACAAACCGATAAGTCAAGGTTGGCCCCCCTTCTGTTCTACATTTTTATGAATTTGCTTGGAAACTCCCTTTTTGGGAAAAAAAAGGAAATTACGGTTTGGGAACTCTCCATCTGGTGGACAACCTTTAGTTCTCTGAACGCGGGCGGAGCCCACCTTTGGGAAAAAGGGGGGGGGACTGCAGCCCCAACAATTGGACAGGGGGGTACGGTAGTTTTTGACCTTAGGAGGGTTTGGCTTTTTTTACTTTGTCTCTTTGCAATCGCCTCCTCCTAGTTTGCTGGTGCCTTTGAGTAGCGAGGAGCAGGAGAAACCCTGGACCGGGAGATGATGTAAAAAGAGAAACAGCACCTTCGGCAGGGGGTGGTGGAGCCTTGACGGGTTTGAAATTTGCATGGTGCCAATGGGCGCTGTGCTGTGCTGCTGTTGCTGCGGGGCGGGGAAGGGGACCACCACATCTGACCCCACGTTTCTCCCAGGCCCGGAGGTTTGACGCTGCTTGGGGTTTGACCAGGGCGTGGTGCCAACGTTAGCCCCCCTGGCCACGCTTAAACTTTCTGCTTACAGATTCTAAAATTAAAACCCATTTTTTGGTCCTCTGCTGTCTTAGAAAAAGAACTGCCACCCCGCAAAGTATCGGTTTTTTCCCCCAAACGCCCCGAAATGGGGGATACTGCCGCCACTGCCTCGTTTAAAAGCCTCTGTCCCGGTTCTTTTTGGGAACTGAAAAAAAGGGGGTTTTTACCCGGGGCCCGCTTGGCCCCCCGACCTCACACTCCCTCCCTCCCCTGTTGATCAGGGGCCACAAACCCACTTGCGGGCTGCGGCTCCCTGACTTTGCAAGCGGGACGCCCTTTTTCTCTGACGATGATGAAGCCCTTGCCTCACCCGACTCCCAAGTCCGGTCGGGCTACATCATCATCTATTTGTAGTTTTCATCGTCACTGCTGTCCTCATCACCGGTCTTGGTATGCTAGAGGCTGACCCCTCACAAACATGAAACTCCCATGCCACTCTACAACATCTATACTTTGCCGCCTACTGCAAGAAGCAGGGGATATTGGAACATTTCTTCGCTGCCAAGTAGCTGCTGGACTGCCCTCCTCAATTGTTTCATCCTCGCTATATAGTGCGCTGAGCCCAGCCTCATAGTTAGATCTTGGATGAGGAACCGGGATGGGACAGGAGGACGGTTTGAGGACAGGTGAGGCCCGTGACCGCTCCCGGGCCATGCACAGATTCTAAGGGTTGTTGTCAGACGTTCCCAACCGACTATTGGCTGGAGTTTGTCAGATGTCATCGGGAGGAAGTGGATGGACATTCACTAGTCAACACAATCAAGAAAACCTTGGGTTGCTGTAACAACACACAGCGTCCGCTAGATGACAGCGGCAGTTGTGGCCTCACCGAGTGAAACCCTGCTGCGGTCGTCCCCTTGCTGTGCTGCGGACCGGGGTCTGGAATGTTTGTACAATTCTGCCGACTCGCAGGTGAAGAGCCTTGCCACCTCTCTGTCAGACAGATTATGTTTGTCTCTAAAAGTGTACAGGACACAGTTTGATGAAGATTTCTGTATATGATAATTACACACCCTGTATTTTGACACCCATATGAACCAGTAACAAGCTTGATAACTTGGATATAAATTGCGTCCACAAATGGGCTGGAAAAATTTGAATTTGTATGTGCCATTTAAAAACTCACGTGTATTTTTACTGACATATAAATGCACAAACAGGCTTAATTAACCTGTCGGATATGGAATTATGTAGCACAGAAATTTTCTTCTGTGGCGTTGAAAAAATACAAAGTTTCTTTTACTGGTACTAACTGACAGAACACGCTTAATTAAACCCCTGGATGTAAATTGCCAGCAAAGAATTGAGACCACCCAAAACTGTAGCTTTGTAGAGTGTTACAATGCGGTGTTTTTTAGCCACACAACAAGAGATAAAATTGTTATTAACCTTGCTGTGAATTATGCTACATGAAAAAATGTATATATTTTGGCGTTGAAAATGTCGGTTCTTGGGATAACCAACTGCTGATAAAAAAAAAAGCTTTATTAACCCTGGAAGTAAAATTGCTCTCAAACAATTGCAGCCTACCACAAAGTAGTAGCTTTGTGCGTGTTCAATGCGTGTGTTTTTTTACGCCACACAATAAGAGATAAATAATTGTCATTAACCTTGTTTTGTGTATTAATGCTACCAGGAAAAATGTATATTTTGGCGTCTGTAATACTGTCGGTTTCTTGGGATAATCCACAGCTAATAACTAACAGTAATTAACCCCTGGATGTAAATTGCGCCTAAACAATTGAGCCACCACAAACTAGTAGATTTGTAGCGTGTTTACAATGCGGTGTTTATTTAGCCACACAATAAGAGGATATATTGTAATTTAACCTTTTTTGTAAATATGCTACAGGAAAATTGTTCATATATTTTGGGCGTTGAAAATGACGGGTTTCTTGAGGATCACCACAGCTGGAAAAACAACGCTTACATTAACCCCTGATGTAATTGCGCCAACACAATTCAGCCACCACATAACTAGTTTGCTTTGTAGCGTGTTACAAATGCGGTGTTTTTTTCGGCCACTCAACAAGAGATACTATATTGTAATTAACCTTTGCTTGTGGAATTATTCTACAGGAAAAATGTATATATTTTGGAGTTGAATATGACGGTTTCTTGGGATCACCACAGATGGAAAAAAACAATTTAATGTAACCCCTGGATGTAATATTGAGGCCAAAGAATTGAGCCCACACAAAACTAGTAGCTTTGTAGCAAGTGTTACAAATGCGTGTTTTTTACGCCACACAAACAAGAGATCAAAATTGTAATTAACTGTGCTTTGACGAATTATTCTACAGGAAAAATGTATATATTTTGGCGTTGAAAATTGACACGTTTATTGGGTCACCACCAGCTGAAAATAAGCTTAATTAACCCCCTGGATGTAATTGCGCCACCCAAACCAAACAATTCTGAGCCACCACAAAACTAGTAGCTTTGTAGCGTGGTAAAATGCGGTGTTTGTTACGCCACACATTAAGACGATTAAAATTGTAATTAACTCTTGCTTGTGAAATTATGCTACAGGAATAAATAATTTATATAGTTTGCCTGTTGAAAATTACGGTTTCTTGGGATCTCCACAGCTGAAAAACAACGCCGTTAATTAACACCTGGATGTAATTTGCGCCAAAGAATTGAGCCACACAAACTAGTAGCTTGTAGCGTGTTACAATGCGGTGTTTTTTTACGCCACACAACAAGGAGATCAGAATTGTATTTAACCTTTGCTTGTGAATTATGCTACCAGGAAATATGTATATATTTTGTCAGTGTAAATGACGGTTTCTTGGGATCACCACAGCTGAAAAAAACAACGCTTATTAACACATGGATGTAAATTGCGCAAAAGAAATTGAGCCACCACAAATAGTAGCTTTGTAGCGTGTTAAATGCGGTGTTTTTTACGCCACAACAATAAGAGATAAATTGTAATTAACCTTTGCTTTGTGAATTATGTAAGGAAAAAATTGTATATTGTTTTGGCGTGAAATTACGGTTTCTTGGGATCACCACAGCCTGAAAAAAATCATCGCTTAATTAACCCCTGGGATGTAAATTGCGCCAAAGAATTGCAGCCACCACAAACTAGTGCTTTTTAGCGTGTTACAATGCGGAGTTTTTTATCGCCAAACACAATATAAGTGGATAAAATTGTAAATTTATCCTTTGCTTTGTGAATTATTGCTTACAGTGAAAAATGTATATATTTTGGCTGTTGAAAAATGACGGTTTCTTGGGATATCCATACTGAAAACAACGCTTAATTAAACCCTGGATAAATTGCGCCAAAGAATTGGGCCACCAAAACACTAGTAGCTTTGGTAGCGTGTTACAATGCGGTGATTTTTCGCACACAATAAGAGATAATATTGTAAATTACCTTTGCTTGTGATTATGCTACAGGAAAAATTTATATTATTTTGTCGTTGAAAATGACGGTTTCTTGGGATCACCACAGCTGAAAAACATACGCTTAATTAACCCCTGATGTAAATTGGCCAAAGAATTGAGCCACCACAAACTAGTAGCTTTGTAGCGTGTTACAATGCACGGTGTTTTTTACGCCACACAACCAAGAGATAAAATTGTAATTAACATAGTGTTGAGCGATTGCGTTGGGCTATCGAGATCGATCGATTGTCGATAAGTCGGTCGCTATCGTAAGGTTTTTCGATACGTGAGCATCGATTATGCGCGAATGACCATTTAATGTCTATGGGAGAGCAACAACACCTTCATTATTACACCCAAACAAGGCTGGGAAGCTGAAATTAACATCCCACAACAGTCAAATGGATACGTGTGATACATCTTAAGGCAACACACTTATGGTTTAAAAGTCACAGAAAAAAGTCACAGAACCATTTATCTATCCCTGTCTTGTCCACAGCCTACCTTAAACCTGCAATCACCAAAATTAAAAAGTGCAGAAGGCAGTATGATTTGAAACCATCCATGTTTACTTGAACTGGACATTAAATTTCCTGTCTGGAACGCAGCATGACGCCCCAAAACCTGCATGGACCCCAACATTTAAAAAGTGCCGGGAAAAAGGAGTCTTTCAACCACCATTTTAGTTGAAACTGGACATTGACTATAACCTGTACATGGGCCCAGCATGAGCCCCCAAACCCTGCATGACCCCCACATTTAAAAAGTGCGGGAAAAAGGAGTCTTTCACTCCACCATTTTTAGTTTCACTTGGACATTGACTATACCTGTCTGGGCCACAGCCATGAGCCCCCAAACAAGAATGATCCCCACATTAAAAAGTGCCGGAAAAGGAGTCTTTCAACATCATTTTAGTTTCACTGGAATTGACTATTACCTGTCCTGGGCCACAGAATGAGCCCCAAAACCTGCAATGACCCCCACATTTAAAAAAGTGCCGGAAAAAAAGGAAGTCTTCAAACCACCATTTTAGTTTCAGCCTGGACATTGACTATGCCTATGTCCTGGGGCCACAGATGAGCCCCAAACATGCATGACCCCCCACATTAAAAAAGGGCCGGAACAAAGGAGTTCTTTCAAACCACCATTTTAGTTGAACTGGACATTGACTATACCTGTGCCTGGCCACAGCATGACAGGGCCGGAGTTAAGTGGGTGCGGTGGAAAGCCCCAGGCTCGAGTCCGTCATTCTATTAACACGCAGGTTAAAATGCCCTTGATGACGGCAGCAACGAAAAACTGTCGTGCTTGAAGCAGAGTGCGGAAGCGGAAGTGTTGAGGAACTCCAGCCTTCATCTGTACACAAGTCATTACCTGGGTTAAGCAGCTTTTGCCCTCCGTATGAGTGTGGACCAATTGAGGCATTACTTGGAAATATGGTGGTTAACGTCTGTTACAACCCTGGTGCCCTTTATCTTGGCATTCTTTTTCTCATTATTACTCAACGTGCTGGAGGAAATGGTCTCTGTACTTTGTTCTCTGTCTGTGCTCCATTACTCCATGTCACTCATGAATAATACCTACTCTGGTTCAAGTTTTCCTGTACCTCCCTTGTAAAATTAGACGGAAATTTTTTTAAACAGCTATTTTGTACTGCAAGTTTTTTAGTACTTTTATTCTAGAAAACACATTCTTTAAAAATAGGTTGGAATACCACCATGTCTTTGTTTATCTTTTTGCATTGTAGTAAATGGTTGTCTCAATACTGGGATTGATAGCATATATTAAAGAATCTTGCGCAAAAACAAGTCATTTTTCATATGTGTCCCATTAACAGTGTCTACCTATTCCTGTTTCTGACAGCAAATCTCCCTTGAGCCACTATTGTACAATTGTGAAAAAAAAATGTTGTTAGAAACAACCATTTTTTAGATAGGGACCTGTAGTATAGCTGTATGTCACAGCAAAATGCCCCCAAAAATTTCAAAGCATTAGACCTTGAGCCACTTTGGTCAATTGTGAATAACATATGTCTGTTAGAAAAACATTTTTTAGAATAGGACCTGTAGTATAGCTGCATGTCACAGCAAAATGCCCCCAAAAATTCAAAGCATGACCCTTGGCCACTTTGGTCAATTCGTGAAGGAACAAATGTCTGTTAGAAACACTTTTTTTTTTAATAGGGACCTGTAGTATTGCTGCATTTTCAAAGCAGCATGGACCCCCAAAAAAATTATAAATGACTTCTCAGCCACTGTTAAAAATGTTGAGGGAGAATGCCACATTAGAAGCCAAATTTGCTGTTACAAGGGACCATGAATATTGCTGTATACTACAGCTACATGACCCCAAAAAATTATAAATATGACCTTCTTCAGCACTATTAAAAAATTGTGAGGGAGAAAATGCCACTTAGAAGCAACATTTCTGTTAAAAAGGACCATAATTATAGCTGTATCTCACAGCTAAATGACCCCAAAAAATTATAAATATGACTTCTCAGACAATATTAAAAATTGTGAGGTAGAAATGCAACTTAGAAAGCCACATTTCTGTTCACAAAGGACCATAATTATAGCTGTATCTCACAGCAACATACATGCCCAACAAATTTATAATAGCCTTCTCAGCACTATTAAAATTGTGAGGGTGGAAATGCACTCTAGAACTGTTACATTTCTGTTTCCATAAGGACATGATTATTGGCTGTATCTCACAGCAACATGAACTCAATAAACCATTGACAATGCGAAAAAACTTCTTAAGTTTTAAGTGAGTAAATGGAATACGGTGTTGTCATGAAAACCTTGCCTTGTTCTTTTACAGTTCTCCTCACAGCAACACCAGCAAAATGAACTGTTGGGAAAAAGAGAATAAAAAATTGCAGTAAGAAATGTCATTTTTAAAAAAAAGTTTTCATGAGGACCATTTCTGTTTGGACAAAGGAAATGTGATAGTAGACTGCAATAATTGCGTGACTCGGCAATTGGGGCCCACAACATCATCAGAGATCACTGCCTGATTAATCTTGATGAAAAGTCAAACGATCATCTATTATCTGTGGAAAGCCGGATGCGTTTTTGTCTGATAATGACTCCTCCAGCTGTGCTGAAGGTATCCGCTCAGTTATGACGCTGTGCTGCTGGGCAGGACAAACCCCTCTATGGCGTGCACGAGCCAGCTCGGGGACCATTCGTCCATTTTGGTACCCATAAGTTTCTATGGGTCGGAAAACACATGCCAAAAAACATCGGTTGTTGAGACGCAGATAGTAGTCACCACTGGATTCTTAAACCTGATCTCTGTGTGTTGGATGTTGTGCCCTGCATTGCATGCGTTGGTGAGGTGGTAAACAAAGAATAATGACAGAGGTCACCATTAGGGCTTCTGCCACCTTGCTGCTGCTGCCGCTACGCTACTTGGCACTCTACTGCTGTCACGTCGCTGATGTGTTGTTTCCACCAGTGACAATTGGGGAACGTGAAGCAGACGCAACAGATGTCTCCAGAGATCCAATCAGACAAAGGTATCCATTTCCTGCATTTTATCTCTATTTGGGTGGGTGGAAGGAAAGTGCTGATTTTTGTTTTGTACCGGGGATCCAGGAGGGTGCCGCCACCAGAGTAACTGTTGTTCATTTTGATGGCCTTTAATGCAGATGGATATGTTGGAGGAAATGGAGCATCCAAGAACTCATGGGAGAGATGGAGCCTTGATTTCCATGACTCTGGGTCGAGGGGCATAGCAAACTGATCTTCCTCATCTTCTCCTCCGCCTCAAATTCGCGGCCAAACCCTCTTTCCAACGGCAGGGACGTCGGTAAGCATCGGTGTTAGGAATACCTTCCTCCCTACTCTCCTCCTCCTCCTCCTCGCTGCCTCCGGCACAGATTAACACAGCCCTGACTTGCCTGAGATGATGCACCTCTGAGGCTGATGCGCCACCTTGCAACTAGTATTCTGGACCCGAACATGCCTAATGAAGCCGATGAAATCTGTTGAAAACTGTCAGGCCTTGTGGATTTGACGGAGAGAGAGAAGAGAAAGGGCTCGTGTCGCATCTGTGTCAGTTCCTCCTCCGTCGCTGGCGGGACCTGATGTTTCAGATTGTCAACGATCGTTCCAGAACTAAGATCACCACATGCTATGCTGACAAGGGCATTGTCCGCACTGACCATTTTGGTGCTTCTTCAAAAACTGGCCAAAGGATGGTCCCCCCCCCCCCCCCCCCCCCCCCCCCCCCCCCCCCCCCCCCACCCCCTGCAGAGCTCTTTCACTGCCTCCACTTCGGTGGTTCAACAAAACCCGAGGTCCGTACCGATGTTCGTCAGGCATGTGTCACTTCATACATGCGTAATGGCATTGCGCTGCTCTGACTGCCACAATCGCTGGAGCATGTGGAGGATGGAATTCAGCGTGTTGTACAGTCAAAAATGAGCGGTTGATGGGGGAGGACGAGAGGACGCTGCAACGCTAGCCAGGCGGGACGACCAAGACAGCGGTGCGAACGGCGGAAGTGAGAACTAGAACCTCGAGCCTTCTTTCAGCAGGGCAATCCAGACCCGGGGTTGCTCTTTAGGAAAATTTCTGGACGACATGTTAAATGACATGTTGCCAGGCAAGGGATGTGCTCAGCTACCGATCTGAAGGGCGGCCAGCAGATTTCGCCCGGTTTATCGCACACCACCTTGCTGGCCACAAGGTTTCTTGTCACCCAGCCCAGCGCTCGGTCTCGTTGCTTGAGCCGGTCCACAGATCTGACCTGTGCTAGTGTGGAGACGGTTCTCCAAGGCTGATTAATTTCAACACGGCCCTGGTGTTCTATGGGCACGTGATTGCCACCAGAAGGACCTTGGGGGGAAAAGAGCCGCACCCATCCTGCGGTTCTTGAAGAGCGCTGCGCCGAAGCCTTGAGAGCACCGTCACCCCAGAGGAACACTCCACCCAGCTACCCAGTGAGCTGTCACAGAGATATAGGGCCTTGGCCGTGCTACTAGTCCATAGTGTCGGGGTGAGATGGACTTTCGCCGGACACAGATGCATGACAACGCGCTTGAAATTTTAGTGGACCGTGGCTGGCCAGGGCAGGGACGGCTTTTCTGGCAAAGGAAATTGCCTGCTAGCATATGGTATTGGGGGCAAGCGAAAGGGCATGGAGTGGCGGAACCCATCTGTGTCACACAGAAGGATAAGGCCAACATTTCCAAGGCCAATGCCTTCGGCAAATGGCCGACATTCAGGCTTTTGGCTTTGGGTTGGTTTGGGTTATTAGTGTTTCATCTGCTCCCAAACCTGGCAAGACAGAAGGTGGCTGCTAGATGCCGCTGTTAGGCGTTGCAGGCTCAGATCCAACCTGGGACGATGGAGAAGGGGGTAGGATGGGTCTCTGGTGGTGCTGTGGTACCTCGGCGAAGGTGGAGGCTGACAGCGGAAGGCTGATCCTGATCATGGGGACTCTGAGAGAATGGGCTGTGAGGAACGGCTGGTGGTGGCGGAGGGGAGGAGGCGGGAAGACAGAGGGTTGTGTGACAGTGGTTGGAGGCCCGGCGTCGGTCTGGCCTTTTTGGACCAAGTGTTCCCTCCATTTAATCATGCATCGTGCATAGTGACTAGACATGTGGGTGGTGGTTAACATTAAGGTTCTTGCTCTACTTATGCGTTTCGGCATAAGGCGGCATATGACAATCGCTGGGTGAATCAGAGGCTTGCTCAAAGAGGCAGGCTTGAGAGGTCCTGGACCTTTTAGACGGCGATAAGCGAGGAGCTGGGTTTTCGGCTGACCGTGGCTGGCGGAATCATATCAGCGGACTTCTGCCGACCGCCCACCTCCCTTTTTGTGAGCAGGACCCGTATTGACACTACACCATCGTCCTTCCTCCTGCTCCACTGATGAAGCACCCGGCTCGAAGCAAATTCTGGGAAAACGACCCATGGATCCGCAATGTCGTCACTCATCCCTCATCATTCAAACTAGAGGTGACTTGGTCGTCATGACTCTTATGCATCACAGAAGCTGCGGGCTACAAGACAAGGGGCACTGCAAGGCATGTTGCCGGAAACCCGCCCGGATTTTTGCCGATTGACCGGCTTCCTTCACCTCCTCTGATGGCATCAGTAAATCTGGGCGTTCAGAGCAGACTAAATCATCCTCTTGATCTTTTAAATGCATATCAGGACCCCAACCGCATTTTGTCATTCAAAGAGACGGTCTTCAGACAATGGATTATCCACCGTGGTGGTGTACACGATGTTGACATTTTGAGGCTGCGTTCATGTTGGACAGATGTGATGATGCTGATGACTGACATTTGTGGCCGTGACTACGAGGACGTGGAATGTAAGACTGCTAGATGCAGGTTGCATTTAACCACCTGAAGGTCAGAATTGGCGACGATGTTCGTTACTTAGAATTCACAGGCCCTGACCCAGCGGATGACAAAGGACTGTACGGTCCTGCAAACTGACGACTCCGTGGCATCGTGTGTCGCCAAGCACTGGAACGGACGCACCTTCTCTCGTACCTCATACCTCCATGTGCTACCCCCTCTTTGCTCGCTTACCACCTGCATTTACGATCCATTTTCAGAAAATATAACAATTTTGAGGATGGTATGAATAGTTTTTGGAAATTCTCTTATTAAAAGACGGGCCAAATAAGCTATTTCAAATCCCTCTAATCAAACAAAAATTGCTGGATTCAAAATTAACTGCAAGGTTCTTGTCTATCAACAAAATCTGGACTGGGAAAATGTCCAAAAAACACGTATCTGTTAGTTTTGGTATAATAAACGGTAGTTTTGTGCACCTTCCAATTAACCTGTGGTGAATATAGAATTGCTGTTTTAAGATTTACGTAGAAGCTGCGTCAAATGAACAGTTGCTGGGTGTGCAAAAGTTCAAAAAACACGTAACTGTTATGTTTTTGATATATAAACTGTTTTTTTGCACCTTTCAATTCATACTGTTGGAGAATATGGAATTGCTGGTTTTAGATTTAACGTAGGATGCTGCTGTCAATGAACAGTGCTGGGTGCGCCAAAGTCACAAAACACGAACTGTTTATGTTTTGAATATAATCTAAAAGGTATTTTTTGCACCTTTCAATTCACCTGTGGTTGACAGTAATGAATTGCTGTTTTAAGGATATACGTAGTTAGATGCTGCGTCTATGAACTGTGCTGGTGTGTGAAAAAGTCAAAAAAACACGTAACTGTTATGTTTTGATATAATAAACTGTATTTTTTGCACCTTTCATTCACCTGTGGTGAGTGTATAGAATTGCTGTTTTATGATTTAGTAGGATGCTGCGTCAATGAACAGTGCTGGGTGCAGCAAAAGTTCAAAAAACACGTTAACTGTTTGTTTTGATATAATAATGTATTTATTTGCACCTTCAATTCAACTGTGGTGATATAGAATTGCTGTTTTAGTTTTACGTAGATGCTGGTCAAGAACAGTGCTTTGGGGGCGCAAAAGTCAAAAAAACAGTAACTGTTATGTTTTGATATAATTAAACGGTATTTTTTGATCACCTTTCAATTCACTTTTGGTGGATATAGAAATTGCTGTTTTAAGATTTACGTGGAGGCTGCGTCAATGAACAGTGCTGGTGCGCAAAAGTCAAAAACCCGTTAATTTTATGTTTTGATATAACTAATCGGCTATTTTGGCACCTTTCAAATCTCCTGATGTGTGAATATAGAATTGCCTGTTTTAAGAATTTACGTAGATGCTGCGGTTCAGATGACAGTGCTGGGTGCGCACAAAAAGTCAAAAAACACGTAGACTGTGATGTTTTCGTACGATACAAGTATTTTTGGCAACAAACTACCTGTGCTGATACAAGTTGCTGGTTGTAATTTATGTGCAAGGTGGATATATCAACAAGTACCGGTGTAATGGATAAAAATTGAAATCACCTATCCTGAAATGTATACTGATAAAAAAAGTGGAGTTTTTGCAGCTACAAAGAGACCTCGCAGTTACTAGTATGATGTTTATCCCTACTTTAAGTTCAGGCTGCCAATATCCAGGAAATTTTTCATTAGCAAACTGTTAATAATAAAAGATTTCCACTACAATCGTCTACACTAGTCTTGGTGAACTTTATCCAGTGTTCTTTATAGTAGAGCTTGTCTGTGTTCGCGCGGGGGCCACACCACCCCCCCCCCCAGCTCCCAACGCCCGTGAATTTTACAGTGGTAGTTTCTGCTTTTAAAATTCTATAAGCTAACTACATAAAATGTTCAAATCACTTAATCTAACTAAATTGGAAGGATAACAGCTAATTAGTAGAGGTTTTTCTCTGTGCGAAATAGACTAATTTAGCTGAGCTGTTTGGCCCACAAGCAGAACGCTAGGTCCTGATTCCATCATGAGACTCTGAGAGACCACTGAGGCTTGAAACAGGAAACGCTGTTCATATGTTAAAACGAGGTCATGTGATTTTTCCAGCCAATCGCACCATACACCTCCAGTCATGAAGTTCGCACACTCATCTCACCCTGCTCTATTCTGTAAATCTCATTTGTGGTACCGCCCAAATACAGGAAGCGCCGAATAAGGCGCAATCTTAATAGATGGCACAGATTTAACCTTAAATTTAGCCATGATCGGAATTTTCGATCACCATAAATAAAAACCTTGCCAATTTTCAACTTTGTCGATATAAATCGCTCAACACTATAATTACTTTGCTTGAGAATGATGCTAACAGGAAAAATGTATATATTTTTGGCGTTGAAAACTGCCGGTTTCTTATGGATCACACAGCTTAAAAAACAACGCTTAATTAAACCCTGTGATGTAAATTGCGCCAAACAATTGAGCCACACAACTATAGCTTTGTAGGCCGTGTTACAATGGCGTATTTTTTTTCGGCCACACAACATAGAGATAAAATTGTAATTAACCTTCGCTTGTGAATTAAGCTACAGGAAAATTGTGATTATGTTTGGGTTTAAACATGACGGTTTCTTTGAGTTACTACAGCTGAATAACAAACGCTTAATAACCCCTGGATGTAAATTGCGCCAAAGAATGAGCAGCCACAAATTGAAGTGGTATTTGTATTGTGTAAAAAAACGCTGTTTCTTTAATTGAAAACAACAGGAACTGGCTTAGATCCCCCTTGGATATTAAATGTGCTGTGAGCAGATAGGCTTTTAAATGTATATTGCAGATGCAGAGGCCGCACACTGGATTTCAGAATTCCCAATACCCAAAAAATTCAGAATAGAACATTAAGAGAATCAGTCTCTAGACAAGCTGAGACACCCCACAAAAAATCGCTGTAAAAAAATCAGTTCAGTAACAATCAGCCGCGGCAGCCCCTTCCCTGATCAGTACATTTGAGAGGAGTGTGAGCTCCCCAGCGTCGTGCCCGGACTTATATAGTGCGGGACGTCACAGAACCCCGGGCCGGTCTCTGATTGGCTTCATCTCTGCACATGTCATGAAGGCTATGCCCTTCTTCCTCCCATGAGTGCTTTGCCCCATGTAGCGCCATGTGTCGCAGCCATTTTATCAATCAAAAGCAACTTCGTTCACCCGAAAGTACCCCAAATTTTCTACTTCGTTCAGAACCGAATTTTTCTGAAATTCTAAACGAATTAGAATCAATTCGTTAGAATCAATTCGCCCATCTCTAATAATAATATATGCTGCAGGCTGCTTCTATTAGATGGCATTGACTGAATATTGATTTATACAGCCAGAAATAAAAATCAACAGACGCTGTATTAATCATCATGCAATAAACTGTTGCTGTCAATTTCTAGTAGCTGCTATGACAGTGTCGTGGCAAACAGGGAAAATAGTTCAATGTGTCAGTCCTTAGCAATCAATTGCTGGATCTCTTGTTGTATCACTGTTCCCTGGAGTCTATGGTTTGCTTCTCTGCTGTATCTACTTAAGTTTACTGATATACTATTAATACTTAACAGTTTAAAATGACTCATTGCATGTCTATTTTCCAGTTCACACAAGTACTTTGCTTAAAGTGCACCTTCTGCAATCAAAATGTTGGTGAAGGTTTATCTTATTTATTCTGAGTACTAGTTTTGTACTTTCAATGAGGTTTCTTATCTTCTGATTATGAGTTATAAAACCTTTCTTGTTGTGTTTGTTTTCTTGTCAGAGGTGTTGCTAGGGTTCGGATTTGGGCACAGACAAGACATTCATTTTGCATAATAACAAACAATTTAAGGCATGCAATTATATTACTTTTTATCTCTAATAAAAGGTTAGTGTCACTTTCAATGGTTCTAAAATGTTCATATGGTATGGTTAAAATGTCTTTCAATTCTTTTTGCTAATATGTTTTCTTGTTTCCCTCTTGCCCCCCTGTCATTCTCCTATGTTTTAATCATTCTTAAAGGGGTTTTCTCACCACGCTGTTTCACTAAATTCTAGCAGTTTTGCACTTATTCTGTCGCCTCAGGCTATGTTGTTCTACAGCAGTGATTAGCATATCCATTTTCTAGCAAGCCATTACTCTGACAGTGCAGGAGATTGTTATCTCTAACAAGATTACAGATAAAGCCATGTTTTTCAGTCCTTACATAACATGTACCTTTTGTGTAGTGAAGCTAATCTTGTTAGATATAATTAGTTTGCTCCAATCTTAATCCCCTCAGTGGGGTGATGTCACACCCTGGTCATAGCTAATCAGATAACAGACGTCCATCTGGTATGCAGGTAACCATAAAAATCTTTGTGCACTTCAGAGCACAAAAAAAGCTCTTATCGCAAAATGTCTTCATTTACAGCCACATTGCACCTGCCTCCCCAGTCACATTGCACTCCCCATCACATTGGCACCTGCCCCCACCAATGGTACCTGACCTCAGTCACTTGCCCCGCCCCACCACTTACACCTCCCCCACCACATTTACACCTCCTCCCCAGTCACATGCACCCCTCCCCCATCCATCCCTGCCCCCACCACATTGCCCTCCCCCACCACTTTGCACCTGCCCCCCCAATTGCACTCCCCAGCCACTTTCCCCTCCCCCCAAGCTAATTTACTCCCCCCATCAATTGCACCTTTTCCTCCCCATCACATTCACCCCCCCACCACTTGTACCTCCCCCACCACATGCACCTCCTCCCCAGCATATTCACCCCACCACCACTTTGCACCGCCTCCCCATCACATTCACCCCCCCATCACATTGCACCGGCCCCCAGCCACATTGCACTGGCCCCCAGTCACATTGCACTGGCCCCTAGCCACATTTCACCTCCCCCCAAACCCCACATTCACCTCCCCCCACACAGCCCCTGCCCCCACCACATTTCACCCCCCCCCACATTGCCCTCCCCCACCACATTGCCCTCCCCCCACCCAAATTCACCCCCCCCAATCACATTGCACCTGCCCCCTCACTTTGCACCTCCCCCACCCATGCACCTCCCCCATCGCATTCACCTCCCCCCCATTCACATTGACCGCCCCCAGTCACATTCACCCCCCAGTCACATTGCACCTCCCCCAGTCACATTTGCAACCTCCCCCCACACATTGCACCTCCCCCAGTCACAGGGCCCTCCCCCACCACTTTTCACCTCCCCCAGTCCTTTTTCCCCTGCCCCCAAACTTTTTACCGCCCCTCCACATTTCCCTGCCCCCAGTCACATTGCACCTCCTCCCCACATTCACCCCCCCACCACATTGAAACCTCCCCCCCACTTTGCACCTGCCCCCACCCCACATTCACCTGCCCCAGTCACATTGCACCTCCCCCCCTCCATGCCCCCCCTCCCCAGTCACATTGCACCTGCCTCCACCCATTGCACCTGCCACCACCAAATGGCCCACCTCCCCTCCCCAGCACATGCACCTGCCTCCCCATCACATTCACCTCCCCCTACCAATTGCCCCCCCCCCACCACATTGCCCCGCCCCCCAGTCACATTGCACCTCCCCCATCAAAATTCACCTGCCCCCCCACATTACACCCCCCCACCACATTGCACCGCCTCCCCAGTCAATTTTGCACCGCCCCCACCACTTTGCACCTGCCTCCCCTCCTTTGCACCCCCCCCCTTCACTTGAAACCTGCCCCCACCATAGCCCTCCCCCACCATATTGCACCCCCCCTCCCCACCCACATTGCACCCCCCCCCACCACTTTTGCACCTCCCATCACAATTGCACCTGCCTCCCCATCACTTGCACCTCCCCCAGCCACATTGCCCCTCCCCCAGCCACTTTTGCACCTCCCCCGTACTTTGCATTGGCCCCTAGCCACATTTCCCTCCCCCATCACTTTGCAACCTCCCCCACCACATTTCACCTCCCCCACCACATTGACCTCCCCCACCCATTTTCACCGCCCCCACCCCACATTGCACTTCCCCCCCATCAAAAGCACCTTCCCCCATCATTTTGCACCTGCCCCCATTCACATTGCACCTGCCCCATTCCCCATTGCACCTCCCCCATCACATTGAAACCGCCCCAGTCACATTGCCTTCCCCACCCAAAATTGAAACCTCCCCCATTCCTTTGCACCTCCCCCCTACCACTTTGCACCTGCCCCCATCAAAAACACCTCCCCCACCACATTGCACCTCCCCCAGCCAATTACACCTCCCCCCAGCCACATTGCACCTCCCCCTCACATTTCCCCTCTCCCTGCCACATTCACCTCCCCCCAAAACTTTTCCCCTCCCCCAGTAAATTTCACCTCCCCATCACTTTTCACCTGCCCCCAGTCACATTGCACCTGCCCCCACGCACATTGCACCTGCCCCCCGTCACATTGCACCTGCCCCCCGTCACATTGCACCTACCCCCCGTCACTTTGCCCTCCTCCCCAAAAACATTGCCCCTCCCCATCACATTGCACCGCCCCCACCCAATTGCACCTCCCTCACCACATTGCACCGCCCCCCCACTTTGCACCTGCCCCCAGCCCACATTCACCGCCACCACACATTGCACCGCCCCCCCTCACATTGCCCCTTTCCCCCCCCAAAAATTCACCTGCCCCCCCACATTGCCCGCCTCCCCCATATTGAAACCTCCCCCACCACTTGCACCCTCCCCATAAATTTTGCACCTCCCCCAAAGCCCACATTGCACCGCTCCCCACCACATTGCACCTGCCCCCACCCAAAAATTTTTGCACCTGCCTCACCATTCATATTGCACCTGCCCCCCCAGTCACATTGCACCGCCCCCCCCCCAAATTCACCTCCTCCCCATCAAATTCACCTCCCCCAGCCACTTTGGCACCTCCTCCCCAGTCATAGGCACCTGCCCCCACCACATTGCACCTGCCCCCACCACATGCACCTCCCTCCCCATCACATTGCACCCCCCCCACCACTTTCACCTGCCCCCCCCAGTCACTGCACCTCCCCCAGCCACATTGCACCTGCCCCCAGCCCATTCCCTGCCTCCCCAGTCATATTCCCCTGCCCCCACCACATTGCCCTCCCCCCACCCCACATTGCACCTGCCCCCAGTCACATTGCACCTCCCCCAGCCACATTTCACCTGCCCCCACCATTTTGCACCTCCTCCCCACCCTTTCCCCCTCTCCCAGCCACATTGCCCCTCCTCACCATCACATTAACCTCCCCCCAGTCAATTCACCCCCCCCACCACATTGCACCCTGCTCCCCATCATATTGCACCTGCCCCCACCCATTGCACCTCCCCACCACATTGCACCTCCCCCCAGTCATTTTGCCCTCCCCAACCACATTGCACCTGCCCCCCCCCAGTCACATTGCACCTGCCTCCCCAGTCACGGGACCTGCCCCCATCACATTGCCCCTCCCCCCCACCCACTTCCTTGCCCCCAGTCAAATCCCCACCTCCCCCCGCCAAAAAGCACCTCCCCCCCATCAATTACACCGCCCCCCAGTCACATTGCACCTGCCTCCCCATCACATTGCCCTCCTCCCCAGTCACTTTTGCACCGCCCCAATCAATTCCACCGCCCCTAGCCAAAAATTGCAACCCTGCCTCCCCATAATATTGCACCTCCCCCCAGCCACTTTGCACCTCCCCCCCACACATTGCACCTGCCCCCCCCATACATTGCACCCTCCTCCCCATCACATTCACCCCCCCACCACTTTGCACCTGCCTCCCCATCATTTTGCACCTGCCTCCCCATCAATTGCACCTGCCCCACCCCCCATTGCACCTCCCTCCCCAGTCACATTGCACCCCCCCCCACCACTTTGCCCCTCCTCCCCATCACTTTGCACCCCCCCATCCCATTGCACCACCCCCAGCCACATTCCCCTGCCTTCCCCCCCCCCTTGCAACACCTCCCCAATATTGCACCTCCTCCACCCCCCCCCCCCCCCTCCCCCTCCCTTCTTTTTCCGCCCCGCCTCCCGCGCTGTGGGCGGGGGCGCGCCCCCCCGCCTCTCTCCCCGGGCCGGGCGCACTTCCCTCTTCAGTGGGGGGGCGCGGCGTTAGGGAGAGGAGAGGAGGACGCAGCCCCACCTTTTCTCAGCACACACCGCCCACTGAAAACGGGAAATCGCGCAGCTTACTGAGCTGTCTATCTTTAAAAGGGGAGTGCCCAAGGGAGAAGTAGATTCCCACCGGGCCCCCCTTTTCCCTTTGCCCCTCCAAAAAAAAAAAAAAGTAATAAATGTAATCCCCCAAAAAAAAAAAGTCAAAGCGACGGCAACCTCTGATACCCCCTCCCTCCCCGACCACTGGGGGAGAGGGGGCGGGTGCCTGGAGAAAAAAAAAAGTAAAAAAAAAACAATAAAAAAAAAAACTCACGCTGTAGTGCCGCCCCCTAACAGGCGCCGCCCTAGGCACGTGCCCACGAGTGCCTAGTGGGAAATACGGCCCTGGGTAGAGACGCACATGAGCACATAGCAGGTCAGAACACGATAGGGTGAAGGGGAGTACATGTTGGGAGGAGGGAGTACATAACTGGGGAGAAGCAGGTGCTGAACTCTTCTATGTACACAGGATGTCTCTCTACACTTCCAGCCTCTACTCTGTCCTGTCCACGTCTAACACTACCTGGGTTCTGTCCTAATGACAGCCCAGTATAGTTACTGGCTGAGGCCATGTGTGAGAGCGGAGGTGCCATGTGAGGGTGTGACACTGTGTGAGGGGGGGCGTCACAACACAGTGAGGAGAACACCAAGTGCAGTTATTAATTTCAGACAGGACAGCCCATGTGCAGATTCCCTGGCACCGCTGCTTGATAGGGACACATGTGGAAGCATCGCTCCATTAAAACTGGATAATGCATCCAGTTACACTGCAAAATTTGTTCAAGGTGTTGATTTGTTCTCCATACTCCCTAGATCTTAATCTGATCGAGCATCTTTTAAACGTGCTTAAAAGATAGGTCTGATCCATGGAGGCTCCATCTCACAACTAACAGGACTTAAGGCTATGTTCACACGGTGTACTGCGGCACGTACAGTACGCGTCGCAGTTCATCGTATCTTTCGGGAGCTCGTGCTGATACATTCATTACTCGCGCCACATATTTGCCGCGAATAATTGACATGTCACTTATTTCCCTGCGCGTACAATATGATCGTATTGTACGAGCGGGGAGAGGAGGCGTTATCCATAGTTCTCTATGAGAACTATGGATTACTGTAATTTCGGCCGAAATTACCCCCTGTAAACATACCCTAAGGTTTCTGCTTCTAGTGTCTTGGTACCAGATATCACAGGACACCAGGGGCGTCGCTAGGCTGTTTTATTCGGGGCTCGGGCCCCGAATAAAACACCCCGTGCCCGAGTCTCCCGGGCTCCAGGCCTCTGCGCTGGGCCCGGAGCACCGACTGGCCCCTTCACTGCATGTGCGTCCGTGGACGCACATTTCAGCTGCGGGGTTCTGCGGGGCAGAGAGCGAGCGCTCCCTGCCCCGCCAAACAGTGTCGGACCCCCAGGTCTGACACAGCGGGGCCGCCGGGTCCTCACAGCGCTTTAGGACCCGCCGCGGCCCGTGCGCCTCAGCGGCAGCGTCGCGATGACGTGATGTCCCTCGCGAGCTGCTGTCCTTCGGGGCACAGCGCGTCAACGGCCGGGCGCCCGAGGAGCTGCCTGAGGAGCGCGGGGGGAAGAGGACGGAGCGCGCTCGCCGGGGGAGTTAAGGTGAGTATGAATGTTGTTATTTTTAACTCGTTTCCCCGTTCGTCCCCCTATATCTGCTTTTCCCCCTTAATGCCTCCTGGGGCCCCCCTACCCCTCCCTTGGCCCCCCCCCCTCCCTGGGCCACCATTGCCTGCCTGTCCCCTATATGCCCCCTATGGCCCCCATACCCCTCCCTGGGGCCCCCCTACCCCTCCTGTCCCCCTATAATCCCTTTGCTGGGGCCCCCCATACCCCCTGCTGTCCCCCTTAAAATGTGCTGGGGCCCCCCCATATCCCCCTGTGGCCCCCTTTCCCTGCTGGGCCCCCCCAATACGCCTGTTTTGCCCACCATAGGGCCCCTGGGGCCCCTATACTGCCTAGGGCCCCCCAAATCCCCGTGGCCCCTTTAAAATCCCCGGGGCCCCCCCATTTATCCCTGGGGGCCCCCCTTTAACTGCCTGTCCCCCTATACCCTGCCTTGGCCCCATATATGCTGTCCCCCTATTTTGTTGGAAAATATCCCTGCCGTGCCCTATAGCCTCCCTGTGGCCCCCATATATGCTGTGCCCCTATACCCTCCCCTGGGGCCAATATGCCGCCTGTGCCCTTATGCTCCTGTGGCCCCATAATCCCGTGCCCTTATCCCCTGTTGGGGCCCCCCATATACTCCCTTTGTGCCCTTATGCCTCCCTGTGGCCCCCTTCCTCCTGTCCCCCTTTTTGCCTGCCTGGGGCCCCCCATATACTCCGTCCCCCTAATGCTCCCTGGGGCCCCCCATACCCCTGTGTGGCCCTTACGGCTGTGCCCTAATGCCTGCCTATGGCCCCATAACCCCCGTTGCCCCCATACCCCTGCCTGTGGCCCCCATTCCCTCCCGTCCCCTATACCCTGCTGTCCCCCCTTTAAATCCCTGTCCCCCATATGTGCTGGGGCCCCACCATATGTGCCGTGCCCTTATGTCCCTGGGGGCCCCCAAAATATCCTGTCCCCTTTAAATGGGGCCCTGGGGCCCCCATCGCCGGGTTGGCCCCATCGCCTGCCGTCCCCCTATTCCCCTGCCTAGGCCCCCCATAACTCCCCGGGCCCCCATATATCCCGGGGCCCCCCCATATCCCTCCCTGGGCCCCATATATGCCTGCCCCCCTTATATGCCTGTGGGCCCCCCATACCCCTGTGGGCCCCCCTATACGCTGGACCAAAATTTGCCTCCCTTTGGGGCCCCCCTTTTACCCCCCGTGGCCCCAAATCCCCCCCCTGTGGCCCCCTTTCCCCTCCCTGGGGCCCCCATATCCGTGGGGCCCCCATACCCCCTGCCTGTGGCCTCCATACCCCTGCCTGTGGCCCCATACCCCGCCTGTGCCCCCAATACTCCCTCATGACCCTTATATGCCTCAGTGCCCCCTATATATCCCTCAGTGACCCTTAAAAATACCTTTTTGGGGGCCCCTATTACTGCTCAGTCCCCCCCATATAGCCTGTGGCCCCATTTACTCCCTGGTGCCCCTTGTACCCCCTGTGCCCAATATGTGTCCCCCCCTATTCCCCTGCCTGTGGCCCCTTTTATCCCTTCCCTATATCCCTCCCCTTGGGGCCCCCAAAATTTCCCTGGGGCCCCCATTATGCTTCAGTCCCCTATTCCCTAATGGGGGGGACTGCAAACCCTATAAAAAGGAGTTGGGGAAATGTGAGGATTCTAAGATATTTGGCCCAACTTAGGGACGAGTATTGGGGGGGACAATCGCATGAAGGTGTGAACCTGGAGAGAAAAGGGAAAAGTGAAGACGTGATCAGAAAAGAGCTCCGGTTGTCACTAATGTAACTGCGGTAATCACTTATATTCGAGGAGTCTACATACAATAGTATCTACCACTTTCGGCCCCTTTTGGGCGGGGTTAATATTGTTTGGGGCCCTTGTGCATGGATGTAATGTGGGGGTTACGTTCAGTCAGGGTCTGGCAGGTTATTTGAGTTTTAATAGTAATTTTTGGGGGCTTGGTTTTTTAGGGGGGTTTTAGTAAAAATACTTGTCTGGTAGATTTGCTCCATGTGTAGGTGGATGTTTTTGGTGATGTTTAGGGGTATTGTCATTTGAAGGTTTAGAAGTTTTGAAAAAGAAATTTTGTATTGGGGATTTTTACTGTACGTGATGTGGGAGATGGAGGGATTGTGGGGATTGCAGAAAATTAGTGCGGAAAGAAGGTTTTTCTCTGTAAAAAAACATCCCAGTTCCCCAAAGAGGGCGAAAAATGTGGTTTTTGAAACCCGCCCTACCCCGAAAAACCAAGGGCCCCCAGCCCCCCGATTTTTTGGCCCCAGCAAAGCCCCCGCAGGCACCCTCTTTAGAGGGGTAGGGGCTCTTTTTAGACAAAGGCATTTTTGACAGGTTTTAATGTTATGGCTAATGAGTTTTCACTAATTGTAAATAGAATGATTGGTTTTAAAAAGTTATATATCTGTCTTATTGTTAAGGACATTTAAAAGTAAAATATAAAAATCCCCCACATATAGTGTAAAGGTATCTATTAACTTATGTAGCTTTGACGTCAAAAGCCACCTCCACTAAGCAGCTGTTTTCCTAGTCACGCAGAAGTGTGAGTGCCAGAAGCTATTCCATGTATGGCATTTCCTACTCGTGTCTTGGACAGAATCCAGTATGTGTGGTTTGTGGGAAGCTTATACTTTTCACCTGGTTTCTCAGTACTTTCAGCCTTAGTTGATGTTGTAACTACCAAAGGTGTTGCAACCAAGATCTGAAATCCAACAATTTTGGAAGGGATTTTCCTTGACCGAAGCACACCTTGAAAATGTTAAGCAATACCACATAGAGGCTTCTTTCATTCAACACACACTCGGATGTGGGAGAGGCAAGACTGTTCATACAATACAAATGTAATTGAGAAAAAGTAAATCTTGAAGTCTTTAACAGTATAAGGATTGAATAGTAAATGTAATTTTTACTTATTTCAGTGCTAAGAATCCTGACTGGTATTTGTATTAAGTGGTATCCCACAATACTTAGAAAAAAAACATGGTTGCTTTATTTCAAAAATAGCACTACTTTTGTCCCAGGATGTGCCTGGTATTGCAGCTCAGCTCCATTGAAGTGAGTGGGGCTGAGCTGCAGTACCAGGCACATCCTGTGACAAAGGTGGTGTTATTTTTAAATAAAGCAACTATGTTTTTCTTATCCTGGACAATGCATCTACCAGTATATTTGCCATGAGTACCGTCACGACCTGTATGTTGAGCCACTTGTGTCCCCTCAGCCGCTTCCCCGCTGGGTACTCATGCTCCTGCTCCCCCATACTCACTGCTCCGCGCTTCTGCTTCCCTGGGCATCTCTGCATGCCGGCGTGGGGATGTTTAAAGGACCAGCACACCGGTAATTGGCTAATTGCCAGGAGATGACCCTATATCCTTTAGACACTTCCTGCGCTCCCTGCCAGATCTATTGTGCCTCATGAGAAAGCGTTCTATTGAGTTCCTGTCCTGCTGACACGTTTGCCTGCTGCCTGCCTTGACCTTTCTGCCTGCTCCTGACTACAAGTTTGCCTGCTGATTTTGTACCATGCTGCAGCTCTGCTGCCACTGCAACTAAGTCTCATCATGGGTAGCAACCTGGCTGTCTCCCACCGCACAAATTTAACCTGCCTTGGGGCGGGCTCTGGTGAAAACCGGGAGGCACCTTAGACTCTGCTCCTTGACATGGCTTACACCACTGCTTGCGGTGGTCCAGAGACTCCACATCCTAGCTGTCCTTATAGTTAGATATGGCCATGGATTCTGCCTCTGTCAGACATCCGGGATGTCATGACGGCCATCGCAAGGCAAAATCAACAGATGGAGCATCTGTCCGCCATGATACAGCATGGCTTCCTAACGCACCATCTGCACCACCACCTGTGGCTAGTCCTTTGGCTCCGGTGGCGTCTCCTGGCCCCCAGATACATCTGCCTCTTCCATCAAAGTACAACAGGAACCTTCAAGCCTGCAGGGGACTCATTAGCTAGTGCACCATACATTTGGAGCTGATGATGAACAAGTTCGCACCGAATGAGCAAAAGTGGCGTTTGTAGTCAGACTTCTGTTGAGTGAGGCCTCGGCCTGGGCCAAAGCCCTTTGGGAATGGGGTGACACAGTGGCTGCCAACATTCAAGTCTTCCTAGAGTTGTTCCACAACGTGTTTGATGAACCGGAACGTGCATCTTCTGCTGCGGCTTCTCTGCTCTATGTATGTCAAGGCGACTTCCTGTTGGGCAATATGCAGTACAATTTCACATCATCTCCTCAAAGCTGTCATGGAACAATGAGGCCCTTGAAGCCACATTTTGGCAGGGCCTTGATGGTAGGATAAAAGATGAGCTGGCTGGTGATGATCTTTCTCGATCCCTGGATAAACCCATCCATATGGCCGAATAGATATCAGATATAGGTTCGCTGAGAGACAGCAGGAGCTCCGTCAGCAACGTGAACCAGCCCGGCTACGCCATCTTCCCCGTCTTTCTCCGGTGTTTCAAAGGCCTCCACTGCCTCCACCAATGGCTTTTTCTAAAGAAACTATGCAAGTGGACAGAGCCCTCCTGTCACAGCAAGAACAGTCCTGTTGATGACATGGAATCTTTGCCTCTACTGTGCTATTCCGAGCATTTGTATATTGGCTATCCATTGCGTCCGGGAAACTCCCGCAACTAGGCTACATGGGAGGGGAGTCCCTAGGTGTGAACACAACCTCTTCACGTTTGACCATGCCAGTCCACCTCTGCACCTCGTCAGGTATTATGTTCCAAGCCTTCACCTTTGTGGATTCTGGATCAGCCAGGAATTTCGTTGATGCATCTCTGGTTTCTAAGTATCATATCCAGGTGGTCCGTCTTGACAAACTTTGGTCATCTCCTCCATTAATAGTGAATGCCTGCTTGATTCCATTCTGTTCCATAATGAACCTGTGAGTCTTCAAGTGGGGGCTTTGTATAAGGAGAAAATCTTGTTCTACGTGTTGCCCCGTTCCTCCTCTACAGTTCTTCTGGGACTTCCGTGACTACAGCACTTTGCTCGAGTGCTCAATTGGCAAACAGGTGAAGTCACACACTGGGGACAAGACTGTCTTGTGGCCCTCCCATTCCCTTGGCATACCACTACCCTGTCTTCAACTCCCCTACCGGGTCTGCCCACTCCTTACCAGGGATACACAGATGTCTTCTACGAGAAACAGACAGAGTCCCTTCGACCAAATTGAGCCTATGCTATCCAATTGGCCTCCTGCTGGGAACTATCCCTCTTTGGGACAGGGTCTACCCTTTGTCCGTACCCGAGACACAGGCCATTGTGGCCTATATAAAGGAAAATCTTCTAAAGGGTTATCAGCAAGTTCTCCTCTCCAGCTGGTGCCTGGTTTTGCTATGTGAAAAAAAGGATGGTTTTCTTTGCTCCTGCATCGACTATTGTTGTCTCAATAAGATAACCATTATGAACTGATATCTGTTGCCAGCTCTTTGACCATCTTTGTGGAGCCAGACTCCTTACTAAACTCGACTTGTCGGGGGCCTACAATCTGATTCAAATTCGTGAAGGTGATGAATGGAAGACTACCTTCAATACTTATGACAAGCCTTTTTAGTATGTTGTGATGCCTTTTGGCCTTTGCAATGCTCCAGTCGCCATCCAAGAATCTGTTAAAGAGATCTCCAGAGACCTCCTATATTCATGTGTCATCCAGTATCTAGACGACATCTTGATTTTCTCGCTGAATCTCGAAGATCAAGTGCACCAGACGCCTACAAAGTAATCAACTCTATACCAAGCTTGAAAAATACGTCTTCGAACATCTACCCTTCTTTGGGTACATTGTCTCTGACAAAGGACTTCAGATGGACTCTGCCCAGTTGCCTTCTATTCTACAATGGCCATGACCAGTCAGCCTTCCTAGATTCACAAACTACTACTGACAGTTTATTTCACACTTCTCCACCGTGTTGGCTTCTATTGTAACGCTTACCAAGAAGAACGGAAATCCCAAATTCTGGACACCCAATCAGAGGAAGCATTCTCCCATCTGAAGTCTACCTTTGCCTCTGCGCCTATCTTGTCTAGGCCAAACCCTGAGAAGCCCTGCTTCCTTGAAGTGGATTCCTAATCTGTGGGGGAAGGTGTAGTCCTCACACAACTCCCTAAGGCAAAACTATCACATGCATTTTTCCCCTGTTGAAAGAAATTAAAACCCATGGGGGAATCAAAAATTTGGACCATTAAGTTGGCTTTGCATCATTAGAAGGGGTTGTCCCCCGGGTAAAAATATTCCCCGATATAAAAATTTGTTATTTTTCCAAAGGGCACAGCACTTAAATCCTCGGCAAGCTTGGTGGTTCCTCTTCTTCTTCAGATTTGATTTCTTGATATACTTCAGACCAACAGCTAAGTAGAAAGGGTGAACCAAGTTTTGGGAACTACCTGTGCCAATTCATTGCAGCACACCAGGACAACTGGTCCAACCTTCTACCCTGGTGGAATTCTTGTACAACCATCTGGATTTTGACTCAGCCGGAGCCTCACCCTTCTATATTGTGTACAGTCAACACCCTCCTCCCCCCTTCCTCCAGCAGTTGTTTGATTTCCCCCCATAAACCCAAATTGAATTTCCCCTGAAAATTTGGCAAGGACCAAAAGCTCACAATAAGCATCCGCTTGCATGACATCTCAAGAAGACAAAAGGAGAAGACCCCTCCGGGTTTCGTTGGGGCTAGGGTGTGGCTGTTGTAAAAATGAACCTAAAATCCCCAACTTAAGTTGGGTACCCCGGGTTTCCCGGGCCCCTTAAAGGGGCCCCCAATGATGACCCGGAGGCCTACAAACTCTGTCTGCCTCTATCTATGCGCATCCCAAACTGATTCTATGTCTCATTCCTCAAGCCAGTGGTCCTCCACGCTTCTTCTAAAACGACATGTCTTTTGAAGCCCACCCCCTGAATGTTTTGAAAAAAAAGGGATCTGCCCCTAAAAAATTTAGGGGGGAAGCAGAAAAAAAAAAAACATTAGTGATAGTTTTGAAGCTGGAGCAGCTTATACCGGTTGTTGTGCTGAAATCCTGCGGTGAGCTGTTCATGAGAAGCTGAATTAAATAGTAACAATCTTTTGGAACAATGGGGGGGTGTGATATTGAAATATATTTGTTTTAGGAGTTGTACATTTTTTATGCATTAGCTTCCTTGCGGTGGCTTCAGAAATTTATCATGTTCACAATCGGAGATATGAATCTCTGTATCAGCAAAACAGAGCTGTGACCTCTATAAACCACATTGACTGTGGAAAAAAAATTTTTCATTAAACCCCTCACGCAAACCACAGGTATATTTAATTATTCCTTACGAAACGTCAATTAACTATATTTTATGGAGCATTTTGTAATCTCTAATGTGGGCACCAAAGAGCTTGGAAATGCTTCTTTAAAATTCCTGTGTTCATAGTAAACACTGCTAATAAGTTTTTCCAGAGCTACTTTATAATAAAGGGAAAAAGAAACGAAATTCGGCAACATCAGTGTAAAAGAAAATCATGATAAAACCTCTTGTTTCTATTGCCCCATTCCTATTTCTGATTCTGACACAATAATAGACCCAAGCTGAGCTTAACCCCAATGAAGCTGATTTGGAGCCAATCACTTGCTGCTCGCAAAAATTCTGAAATTATCATTTGGAAATTTTCTTTTATTAAACATTGCTATTCCTTAATAATGATTGTGTGTGCAATGATAATATAATTTAGGATGTTAATTAAATATGGGCATGAATTGTGGTGACCCTAAGAATGTTCCCTCTGGTGGGCCCAGTTCAATACTGTTAGCACGGTCATTAGAACAATAATACGAAAGTAGTTAAAGGAGTGATCCAACCTCGTACTTTGATGGCATATCGAGGTTATGCCATCAAAGTGTGAAAGCTGTGTGTCCCACCTCTGGAATCCACACCTATCTCAGGAACGCACAATGCACTGCCCACAATTCTCGATTTTGTTTAATGGGAGTTCAGAGTACAGATAAGTGGTGTGTTCGTATGTACTCAGAACTTAAAGAGTCAACTTGGGCGACATGTCCCATTAGGGCTGTGCCATTTTTTTTCTGTATTTTGTGGCAAAAAATTGTTGACCCCTTTTCTCTATGTAAATGAACTGTAATACACCAAAACTAGGGATATTATATGCCAGGCACTACATATTTGAATGCACCTAAAGTAGGCGCATCAAATATGCTAGCAATGATATAGTTACATAGTTTCATAGTTAGTACGGTTGAAAAAAGACGTGTCCATCAAGTTTAACCAAGGGTGGGTAAAATGTGGTTGAAGGGAGGGAGACAAGGATTCTAAGCCCTGAAACCCACAAGGCAAGAACCAATCCGCTCCAGGGGAAACCCTATCTCTGACCACAGAACCGTCACCAGCCAGGATCCAGAATATTATATAGCTACATAACGCTTAATTATTTTTTAGTTTCAGGAAAAGTTATCTAAGGCTACACACCATTCTCCCCCACCCAACTTCTTGAAAACTTTCTACTGTTTCCTGCTGTGACCTGCTCCTTCAGCAGGCTATTCCACAGATTCACAGTTATTACAGTGGTACGAAACGCCCTTCTCCTCTGGAGATTGAATCCCTTTTTCTATTAGCTCGAAGGAATGTCCACTTGTTTTTTGAGGGGCTTTACCTGAAATCATTTTTCATCATACTTTTTGTAGGGACCATTTATATATTTAGATAAATTAATCATGTCCCCCCGAAGTCGTCTTTTCTCAAGACTTAATACAGTTTCAATTCTATTAACCTCTCCTCTTTTTTTAATAAGATGACTCCATTACCATTATAAGTTTGGTTGCTATGTACTTTGCACTCTCTCTTGATACCATTTCATCTTTTCTATAAATGGGGCCCACCAAGTCTAACAGCTTTCTAAGTGAGGTTGCACCAAGGCTTTATACAGCGGGTAGAATTACATCCTTGTCCCCGCCGAGTCGATGCCTTTTTTAATATACGCCAATATCCTTAATTGACTTAGATCGAGCTGACTTGACACTGCATGCTGTTCTGTAGTCTATGATCTTACTAGAACGGCCAGATCTTTCTCAACAGTGATTCTGACAAGTTTTTCTCCCCATAGGACATATGATGCCTGAAGATTATTTCTAACCTGGTGCAGAAACCTTAATTTATCCCATTGAACCTCATTTCTGCCAAGTGGAATGCCACAAGCATTCAGTGTATCCAGGTACTGCTTGCAATATAAATGTGGCATCTTCCATAGATTGCACTACCCTGACATAGCTTGGGGTCATCTAAAAAAATAGAAAACCGTGCTATTGATACCTTCCACTATATCGTAATTATAAATACATTAAATAAAGGAGGACCCAATACTGAGCCCTGCGGCACAACACTCAACAACGGGGACACCACTTCAGAGTAGGAGATCATTTGCCACACTTTCTGGAGTAGATCCAATAGCCTAGTTTTTAACCCATTATACACAATGCTATTTCTAACCCACACTGGATTCTACTTTACCAAAAATGCTTATGAAGGACAGGATCAAACGCCTTTTGTAAAGTCTAAAAACACAATAACCACAGCCGCCCCGCTATCCGGACTTCTACTCACTTCTTCATAAAATCAGATCAGGTTGGTCTGACAACTTCTTTACTTAGTAATACCATGCTGACAATCACTCATATATGTATGTATTTGTCACACATATTCCATGTATAATAGTCATTATTACCCCTCAACCTTTTTCCCACGACAGATGTTAAATTTACTGGTCCATAATTACCTGGGCAAGACTTGGAGCCTTTTTTGAACATGGGAACTACATTTGCCTTACGCCAGTCTCCTGGAACTATACCAATCCCCAGAGAATCTCTAAATATCATGTTCAGGGGCACAGAGATTACTGAGCTGAGCTCTTTAAGAATTCTTGGGTGTATGCCATTAGAGCCTGGAGCCTTGTTCACATTTAGTTTATTTAACTTGACTTGGACTTTTGCTACACTGAGCCAATTAATTATAGCAGATGATGTATTAACAGTACTATCACCACCTACATCTGCACTCGGCCCACACCCATGAACTACTTTCTCATTGTTAGTATTATACTGAGCTGAAGAACCTATTTTGTACCTCTGCTGTCTCTAGGTTCCCCAGTGACCAGCTCCCCATCACAGGTTTTTAAAGGGTCCTACGTGCTCCACTTCGGCTTTTTGGCATTTTTTTATTATGATTTTAAATAATTCTTGGGATTAGTCTTGCTGTCCTTGGTCCACGTGGCTTTCAGCTTTGAATTTTAGCTGCTTTTATCACTTTTTTACAGATTTTATTAAGCTCTCTGTAATTTTCAAAGGCTGATGCTGACCCCTCTGACATTTTTAAATGCCTTTTTTTATTGTGTATTGCCCTCTTAACAGACGGTAGAAGCCATGTTGGATTTACTGTAGTTTTAGTCGCCTATACTTGTTACCCATAGGAATATATTTGGCAATAAATTTTCCCAAAGTATATTTAAAGCCTCTCACCATTTGATTCTACATCACTATTTGTTATAGCTGCTCCCAGTCTATGTCATGTATTGCTTCCTCAATTAAGGCCGAATTTGGACCTTTCTAAAAATAAATGTTTTTGCCCTCCGCTCTGTTTTTCTTTTTTCCAGTTTATGCTAACATGAATTATATTGTGATCAACTGTTACCTAGATTTTCAGAACCATGACCGCTTAAAACAAATTCTGCTTTGTTGAAATTTACCAGATACAACAGAGCATCACTTCTTGTGGTTCCTCCACAAACTGCCTCATAAAATTATCTCTTCGATACAGATGAGGCAACTTCCTTCCCTTTTCAGTTGATGCAGAACTATGACTCCAGTTAATGCCTGGGTAATTAAAGTCACCCATTATTACCATGTAACCTGCTTGTGCTTACCGCTCATTGATTAAGCACCTGTTCCTCCTCAGTGATGTTTGGGGTGGTCTATAGATTACACTCAAAAATACATATTTTCTGCATTAACACCCCCCCCCCCTTGTATTTCCACCCAAAATGTTTCCACATTTTTAGTTACTAAGCCTCTATTTCCTCTTTACACATTTCGCCACAATCTCCTCCCCTCCTGTTCGCTCTGTCTTTTCAAATAGAGTAAACCTTGAAAGTTTGACATCCCACTCATGCACAGGAGTTCCAACCATGGTTTCAGCAAAACCACACCTCAACAATCGCTCCTCTACAACTAGCGCTGAAGTTCCCCCATTTTGTCTTGCAAGACTTCTGCATTTGTGTATAGGGGGGGGGGGGGGGGGGGGGGGGGGGGGCGGGGGGGGGGGGGGGGGGGGGGGGGGGGGGAATTTAAGTTCCACTTCCAGTTTTTACACTTTCCGTCAATGGTTATGGGATTGTATAAAATGCTTCATGAGACGGAATGGGTTAATACATTACCGTTCAGTAGACAGCATGGGATTAACGTTACCCGTTCAGCTGACGGCATGCAATTGTATACACATCTCTCCTTCGATAGATGGCAGTGGGATTATAATTACACATTTAAGTAGACATCATGTGCTTATTTATTACCCAATTAGTAGTGGCATGAGATTACATGAGATATTGTGGGCACCTATATCTTCGTATGCTGGTTTGCAACACATGGAACTCTAATCCCACTGGTCGATACTCACCTCCCCCACTCCACTTCCCCAACCGCGATGTAGTCTGCCCAATTTCTAACCTATCTACCCATTTTTTTCTATATTCTTCTCCCTCCTCATCCCTCGTTTAAATACTCCCGACCCTTCTAGAATTTCTCCCCAGCACAGCAGCCCTTTCCATTCAGGTGAACTGTATCTGTAGAAACAGAATGTACCCCATGAAAAATCAGCCCCAGTGCTCTATGACCGAAACTCTCTGTCTACCACCAAGGACTTCAGCCATGCATTTAACTCCCTGAGCTCCCGCTGTCTTTTCCTGTGTAGGCATGGCACAGGCAGTATTTCGGTGAACCACTACCTTGGAGAGTCCTTCCTTCAGATTTGAGCTAGTTCTTTAAAATTATTCTATAGGATCCTCATCTACCGTGTATTCTTTTTTTTTTAGTTTATGTCACTTGGTTCCAAACATGGACAACAACAAGCTGGGTCATCGCCAGCCCTCCCAGTAGGTTTATACACCAGGTCCACCACATGCCCGAAACCGGCAACCAGGGAGACAGCAAACCATTCGGGTTGTGGCGGTCCTGGCATAAACACAAATCTATTCCTATCGGTCTTCCTGTTTTTAGTATCTCCTAAACTATATCTGTCTTTTCCTACCTGCATTCCCATCCTACCTACTAATGTTGGGGTGCTTTCCGGCTGCAAGGAAGAGCAGTGTCCACTAGGGCTGCCCATTTCCTGAGATGATTCCCAGCATTAGCACCCAACTTGCGAAATTTAGCTGGTATCTCTGGAGGAGGAAGTGGCCTTCCTTTTTCTGGTACCCCTAGAACTCCCCCTAACTAAATTAACCCAGCTACACGGCTGCTCCTGCTGATCCAATACTCCACACTCAGCATCTAGCCCACCAACTGTTTGCTCAAGTATAAGCAAACTCTTCTCTTCATTGTCAATCGCCCTCAGTGTTGCATTTTGCTCCTCTAGATCTAAAATGCGGTATTCACCCTGGACCTCCTGCTCCAGTAGTGCATACATATGGCAGATTGTGCACTGCTGGAAATTGCCAGAAAGCTGCCCATTATCCCGGTGCAACAGCAATGAAGATTTATAAAATAAAGATTAATTAGATTAAAGTAAAGTAATAAAGTTTTGTTTACTCACCAGTTTTTCACTCCTGTTTTAACTCCGTTTTTTTAAATCGCTCTGTTACCTTCACTCTGTTAAGCCAATCTCCAATAAGCATCAATATTTATCATGCAATGTATACCAGACGTCAGATGTTTGACAGGTTCATTCACTCAGAAGCACTACAAACTCATTTTATGCCCTTAATACTGGCGTGGCGGCGCCTCTTCACTGTCATATCACCCATAGTTTATGTCACCCTTGCTGAGGACAGCAGAAGCTAGTGACAGATATCCTTTTTCCAGCAGTGTTTTATTCTTTTCAGTTTATTCATTAAGAGTCCGTTTAATTCATGCCCAGCCCAGCTGAGGATAGCGACGCCCACCTCACAACTGATTAGACTATTACTTTGAATAGGTAGAAACATGTGAATAACTGTCAGATGGGCGGGGCTAGGATTGGGTGCGCGGGGCTAACACCTGCTCATGATTAAGCTGGTCTCTTTTCTGGCTGAAAACTCCCAGATTTGAGCATTAAAGGGGTTGTCTTACTAAATTGATTCATCTTACCTTAGTCCTGTTTTCTTGGTTTCATTTTAAATTCAGGGTTGTGTTTACTGGTTTCCACTAGGCTGCATTAGAAGCTAGGTCTGTAGCTATAGCAACCAGTGCTGCCAGCCTAGCATGAGAGATTGAACAGGTCTGTAGCTATAGCGACCTAAGGAGAATAGGTAGAATACTGTTAATGGACATATGTTGCAAAGTGACTTGTTTTTGCAAGATCTTTAACATAAAAATTAATCCTTGTAGCGAGACAACCCCTCTAAAACTGCTGCAACTTACAGAATAAGGGACACAGCGCTGGAAACAGCATGTCTGTCACTAGCTTGAGCTGTCCTCAGCAAGGGGGGCATAACCTATGTGACAGGTTCCCTTTAAATAGAAAAGAATGGAGAGTAGTGCACAAGTGCGACTGACTCTCTGTTTTGTATAGAGACTAACAGAGGCCCATTCCCAAGATGAGGTGGGACCTGCACCTATCACACTTTGCTAACCTATCCTAACGATATGCTATCAACGTGTGAGATGGGAACACCCCTTTAACATATCTTTAAAAAAAGCTTGATAAGGTTTTTGGACATTTGGGCCAAGATCTATCAATACTGTGAATCTGAGATACCACCTTCTTCCATGGTAAAATATTGAGGACTGATGGCTTGATAGAGTAGACCATCCTTTTGATGTGTACAGTATGTAGCATACCACTCAGTGGATTGTATTCTTGGAAGTTGATGGGGCACTGAGCAATGTTAATGACAGTGAAAGATGAGCTTTAGATCCATCATTGACAGTTCAAATACTTTAATAACATACTGTGGCTGAATACTCTGAACTCGCTTCAGCTTTGAATCAATGAACTGAGTAGTTTTTATTTGCTTGTTAAACAAGCTCTGACATAACATCTGTTCCATGCATGCTTTCTTCCTCCCTCATTCACGCTCCGAGTATGAATCATCACCACTGTCCCTGAATATCTGTCTGGGCCATTCATTTTTCAGGATGAGTAACAAAGCATGTCAATATGTAAAAGGTGCAAGATAGGGAGGGAAAGTTTACTTGGCAAAGGAGTGTACTTTACATTGTTTCCTGTTAGGATATCTGGCAGTAGACAAAACATTGCTGCTAAACTGTCTAATCTGCCATAGATAACAATGCACTAAAAGCACCTAAAATTTTTTCTAGAAAACTCATTTTACTGAGACTTTTTGAATTATCGGGCTTTTTTCACCAATAAAAATTTTTGATTCAATACAACATAGATCGTCACCATTCATACAACTTCCTTTCCTCCATGGAGGCTCATTTTATCACTCAGATGCACAGTTTTTGGCCTGTAATCGGTTCTTTTTTGGAGTATGGGAGGAAACTGGAATATCTAGAGGAAACCCATGCACACAGAGATAAAACATACCACCTTTCAAGATTTGTTATTGAACCACCACAACCATGGTTATAGCCAAAGACATAAGAAAGCCCCCAACTATGGGACAGATATACTTAGACGGATGTGTTGCACACACCAGTATAAGGGGCCGATTACACGGCAATGAACAAATACCGGTCGGATACAATTTTTGCTTTTTTTATCCGCCCCACGGCACAGGGGGGGGGGGGATCTTTTTTCCGATAAGCAGAAAAAGCCCCCCCCCCCTTCCCATTCAATTCTAAAAACCATCCAAAAAAACCACGGAATAATGGCATGTAGAATTTTTTTTTGGGTCGGAAAACCCGTGCAGGGGGTACTCTGCAGGGTTTTCCATAGAAAAACCGCTGCAAACCCTTCCGGGGGACATCCCAATTGTAAAAAGGGCAAGTAAGGTGTGACAAATAAATTAAGAAGGACATGTCTATTAATAAATAAGTCACATCTGTGGTGGTCCGTGCATCACAAATGAAAATCTATTTTAATAAAGAGCTGGCATGGATTTCTGCTATAATTTTTTCCAGTTATAAATTATATGAAGTTTGTCAGGCTACATGAGGCCCCTTCTCCCCTCCACTCCCCCATCTGTGACTTTTCAACATCAGAAAACTGGTGTACAGTGCTTGTTAAATCTCCCCTTTTAAGTATGACAAGAGGGTTTTCTCTCAAAGTTTCAAAATCAGAAACCCCAAAATCAGAAAAAAATTATTCACAAGCTAGATCATAATTGTACCCCTATTAAAACCACGCTCACTGCAAATGAGAGTACAAGTAAGACACCATTAGGGGATAGACCTATACCCCAGGGCGCTCCATTAAATTTTAAAATATTTTTAAATAGCTAAAGGGGAAATGAGCAAATCCCCACCTTTTGGGATTTGCGCCATTTCAGATTTACTGGGCCTTGCAACATGATTAAGAATTAATCCAAACCAAATACCATCTCAACAGATTTTTGAGTGTTTTCTCCTTACATGAAAAGAAATACCGATTGGCTAGATGAGAGGAAATAGATATAGCTCAAAAATGGTAACATATTTCATTAGGGAGAGGCACCAAGTAGGTGCCGATATATATGCCAATAGTCTACTCTGCACTGATGAGTGGAATCAAAACAACTGTCTGCATATGAATATATGGTTTGACCTAACTCCTAATCATATTGCAATTCTCAGTGAGTCAGATTTTACTTGAGGAATACTACATCCAATAGGTGGCAGAGAGTCCAAGCTCTTTCCCCTTGAGTTTATTTGAATACATTTGAATACAGGCCTTTTGCTCCTGAAAGAGATTTTAGCACAGCCAACACAGTGTGGGAAATTTAAAAAAGCTGATATTTTAGCGATGAACGATCTGCGAGTGTGTTTCCCTTTAAAAATGTGTTTTTTTTAAGTTGGGATTTAAGTTTGAAGACTTAGATTTGGGGGATTTTAGAGGGACAGTATTGATCCTTATTATTAAATTGTTTCATAAATTTTTTGGTAACACCCCCATGAGTTCCATGTTTGCATGCGTCCGGTGCACAACCTGTGCAATGAACCCCCCCCTTTTACAACATTTTCGAGGGGCAATGCTGGCAAGATGTGGCACACTGCACATTTAGAACCCCCGGGATCCTGATCTAAATGGCAAGGGCGACACTGGACCCCTTTCCCAAATTTTGGAAAGCGAGTTTGCCGCTCACGACACTTTCACTCGCGGGTTAATGCGGGGGAGGGTGGTGCAGGGGTGCAGGAACAGAGGCAGCAGGGGGGTAACACAGAAAAAAGGGGTAAGGGAAGATGTCAAGAGGCATCCTGATCTGGTACAACCCCAACAAATTTGCAAGATTGGCAGATGAGGGGGATATCACTCAAAATAGCGTTGCTGAGCAAGACACTACCCCTTCGCTCCATAAGAGGGGGAATAGGAGTGATAGGCTAGACGGGGTGCAGATTGGGGACCCATAATTGGGGGCACAGACAGGCAATCTGCCAAAAGCCCGGGATCTCGAACAGTATTTTTGTTTACCGGGGGCCCGATTTTCGACATATCGCGAGGGGTTCAGATTGCGGGGGGGGGCTGGTGAGAATCCACTGTCAGGTCCACATTGGCCCCAAAAGACAAAGTTAGAGGTAGTTAGTTTCCTTAAAAAAAAGATTTCAGGCACTTAGGCCAAAAGCTAAAGGGCAGGACCTCCAGAGTAAATTTTTCAAAAATATAACCTGTTCCACACCCACACCAAAGGGGGCAAGGGAGTTTAGAAGGTGAAAATTGGCTAAAAAATTGGTTTTGGAAAGAGGGTTTTGGGGTTTTTGGAGAACTGGGCTGATTTCCCTTGGCTACAGCCTATCAGGGGTGGCTGCCCTAAAAAGGGGGGGGTGCAGCGAAAATTTTGGGGGGCAAAAGGCCAGGATTGGGGGAATATTTAAACAAGACTGGGGGGGGGGGAACTAAAAGATAGCATGCAAATATTTAAGATAGGGGAAACTGGAATTTGGAAAAAAACAGGGGGGGATGGAGGAAGGGGTGACAATATTAAAAATATCAGGGAGAAAGGAATAAAACTGAAAAAACTCTAAATTTTCATCTACCAATCCAGATTGATCACAAAAAAAATGAACAAATTAAAAATAGTGAAAAAAATATGACAAGTGGGGATAACAAGAACCATGGGGAGAGACTCACTGGGGCGGGGTTTAACTTAAGGGTTACAGCTTTTTGAAAGGACGAAAGACCGGGAAAGGGGGGGGGTGCGTCTCAGTAAAATCCTGTCTGAAGCCCCAAAATGCGGGGAAATAAGGACAGGTAAGAAAAAAGTGGAATGAAGGTTAAATATACATGGGGGTAACAAAACAAAATAAAACTAATAGGGGGCTGCTAAGGCCCCCAAGTATAACAGAACCCATGAAATTACCCCAGGCAAAAAATAGGGGCTAATCAAAAGGGTTTTTATTTTGGGCACTTTAACAAAACCAACATCAATTGGAACTGAAACCTGTAGCTCTCACAAAGGAAACAGGGTTTTTTGCAAAAAACATGATAATTTTCCCCTCCAAATGGTGCAAAACAGACTAGAGAAAGGCCCTTCTAGACTTTTAAAATACGAATAGACCTTAAGAGTAACAAAGGGTTTAGGTTTAGGGCACCTGGGAAAAGTGACCATAAATAATAAATTTCCCTTTACCTTCAATAATTTTTTTTTCAAGGGGCCACAAAAACACTGAATTTTAGGAAGGCAAATTTTTTTCTGTTAGGGAGGGACAAACCAAAATTTACTGGGGCAATGGTTTTAAAAATGGCAAACTAAAAAAAATGGTATTTTTAAAAAAATCCTAGGCTACACTTAGAGGACATATCTTAAGTAATAAAAAAAATTAAAACAGGAAAAACCCAATTGGATCAACAGTATTAAAAGAGGCAATAAAAACAAAAAGAAAAGCGTTTTACCTACTAAAACAGGAGGTATGAAACACTAAAAGCTATAGGAAAAAAATAAAGTGTTAAAATAAAGAAAAAGAAAAGCGAGACGGAAAGATTTATCGCCAAGAAAGTAAAACAAACCCCAAAATTTTTTAAATATAAAAAAGAAAAAGATTAAAAAAGAAAAATTTTGGCCCTTTTAAAAATACTAGGGAGAGACGTAAGGGGGGGAGAAAAAAAAAAAAACCTTAAAACACTTTTTTTCTCCACTGATTTACCGAGAGGTGAGCTCCTGTTGAACGAGGGATGAGGTAAAAATCCAAATTAAAAAAAAACTTGTCTTTCCCAAGAAAAGTGCAGCCCCTAAAAATTTAAAATAGACAAATCCCAGTCCCCAATGGCATACACCCACGTGTCCTAAAAGGGGGTTAAGTATTATAAAAGGCCCCATTCTTAAAAATTTAACTGTCTAATAACGGGGGATTCCCAAAGGTGGGGCATAGAAAATGTGGTGCCAATATTCAAAAAGGGGGCAAAAATGGGTCCAAAAAAATAAGGCCTAAGTTTACCTCTGTTGTAGGGAAAATGTTTGAAGGTTTTTTCAAATGCAAACCTGGAATCTCACGAAAATAAATGTTTAAACCCCTTCCCGCATGGTTATGAAGGTCGGGCCTGTCAGACTAATCCATCACTTCTATGAGGAAGTCATGCTAGACGACGGGGTGAGGGCCCGGATGCATATATCTAGATTTTTTTAAAGCATTTGATACGGGGCCACATAAAAAGGGTTGGTAAGTAAAATGGGAAAAGCTTGGCTGGGGGGAAAAATGTGCAATGGGTAAGCAACTGGGTACTATTTTAAAACAAAGGTAGTAATTAACGGGACATACTCTGATGGATTTCGTTACTAGTGGGGGACCACAAAGGTCAGTATTGGGCCCCACCTCTTTAAAAATTTCAAAGACTTTCACAGGATTGACATAGAATATCGATCTTTTCAGACGATACAAAACTCTGTAAAGTAATCAACACAAAAGAGGATAATGGGTTTTTTCAAAGGGATCGGGTAAATTGGGGGGCCTGGGGGAGGGAAAATGGCAGATGATTTTTAAAAACAGATAAATCAAGGGTTTCCACAGGGAGGGAAAAAACCTTACAGATTACATGAAATGGAAAAACGCTGGGGGAAAAGTGACTTGGGGAAAGGGCTTAGGAATCCTGGGGGGACAGTAAAAATTAAAGAGCACCAGTGTAACAGCAGCTGCCAAGGCAAAAAGGATCAGGGGTTGCATTTAAAGGGCATAGAGGGAAATGAAGGGAAAATTTTTCTCCCATTATACAAGTCACTGTTTAAACCCCACAAGGAATATTGTGTACAGTTTTGGGCACCATTCACAGGAAAGACATTGTAACTTACAGGACAAAGGGTGGGGAAAAAAAATAAAAAAAAGGACTGGGGGCTTTTCAGTACCCAGAAAGTTACAAAAATTAGGGTTATTTAGTTTAGAGAAAAGACGGCTTCGGGGGACAAAAAAAATTTTTAAAACATCAAAGTGAATATAGAGACCTCCCAAATTTATTTATACCCGGACTGAAACTAGAACAAGTGGGGATCCTCTACTCTTGAGGAACGAAAGTTTTCACATAAACATAGAAAGGATTCTTTACTGTAAGACAGTGAGACTTGGAACTCTCTGCCAGAGGGAAATTGTTATGGTGAATTCTCAACAGAGTTTAAAAAGGGTTTGGGTGCATTTTCTGGGGGCATAATAAAAACAGTAATAGTTCTAGGATTTGGAGGGGTCATTGATCCCGGGATTTTTTCCATTGCCCGTTGGGAGTCGGGGAAAGGAATTTTTCCCCCAAAATAACAATTTGGGTTCTACCCCATTGGGGTTTTTTGCCTTCCTCTGGACAACACCTTACACAAAAAGGGTGAACTGGATGGACCTCGTCTTTTGTCGCCCCCAAACATGAACAAAAAACAGAAAAAACATGAAATTTTACAAAAAATTAATATTCCCAGATTTAGAACCAAAAACCCAATAGTCCTATTAATTTTAAAAACAATATATTATTAACTTTTCTAATAAGACACAGCCCATGGATAAGCATGGCATTGTTTCTGGAAAGAAGAAAAAAACTTTTGTCTAATTCTTGAGAACGCCTAATTACAGCACCTGTACTTAACTCAGTCACTAATTGACTATTAATTTACTTACACTAATGATCTGAATAGTATACTTTGCATACCCTACTCACAAAAAGTTAGGAATATTTGGCTTTCAGGTGAAGTTTAAGGAAAAAGTAAAAATTTCACGCTGTAGTGATATTTTATCATGAAAGTCGGCCATTTAAGTCGTAGCATGCAATGTGATTTTCTCAACTCGAACAATTTAATGAAACAAAAGCCAAAAACAGTGGAGGGTATACAAAAATGTCAGTGTCTCAATATCGTGTCACGTGGCCTTAAACAGCAACAGTTTGATAACGATTTCTCATGCTGTTCACAAGTTGATCTACAGTATTGACCTCAGTAGGCATGGTATCCCACTCTTCTTGAAGGGTGCCCCTCATTGAGGTTCAGGTCTACAGAGTTACAAGCCTCTACACACTGACCTCACAGGTTTCCTAGGGGGCTCAAATCTGGAGAAAGTGCAAGCCACTCCATTTGAGGTTCCCCAGTCTCCAATAGCCGTTCCCTACTGATGCGACCTTGAATAGCTGGAGCATTGTCATCCATGAAGATGAAATTTGTGCTGTGCTGTTCATGCCGAGGCACAATGAATGAATGGATTAGTGATGTTATTTAACCCCGACACGACCCTGGACGTATGAGTACGTCCCAGGGCCGCGAAGGGGCCTTGCAGGGGGATCGCTCTGCGACCCCCCCGCACAGCCGCCGGGTGTTAGCGTCAAATTGCCTTAGCAGTAACAGCGCCGGCGGGTGGCTCCGCCCGCTGGCGCTGTTTGACCCATCAGACACCGCGGCACAGATGGCCGCGGCGTCTGAATGAACGGCAATCGGTGCCGTGCACCGATCGGTACGGTCATCGGCACCGGCGCCGCTATGCTGCGCCGATCCGACGACCGGGCATGGTGGTGGGGAGCCTTGTGAAGGCTCCCGTCACTTACCCTGGCCGGTTTGCCCCACTTCCGCCCGCAGACAGGACGTGGGAAACCGCCATCTTTGTACACCCTAATGCATTGCCTATGCAATGCATTAGGTTGTATTAACAATCGCGCCCCTTAGTGGTCAAGCACCATAGGGGGACTTAATGTTACAGTAAAAAAAAAAATAAATAAAGTTTTAAAGTACAAAAAGAAAAAAGTATTAAAAGTTCAAATCACCACCCTTTCCCCATTTTACAAATAAAATCATTAAAATAATAAAAAAGTTACACATATTTGGTATCGCCCGGTCCGAAAAAGTCTGATCTATAAAAATATAACATCATTTATCCTGTACGCTGAACACCGTAGAAAGAAAAAAAATTCCAAACGCCAAAATTGCGTTTTTTGGTCATTTTACGTCACACACAAAAATGGAATAAAATGATCAAAAAAGTCGCATGCATTCCAAACTACCAGCAATAAAAAGTACACTTCAGCCCGCAAAAAATGCCCCCTCACTGACGTCCGTAGGTGTTAGTACAAAAAAGTTATTGGTTGCACAAACTGGCGCCGCGGCGCAAATGTCAAAAATAGAAAATGTTTGGAATTTTTTTACGGTACCAAAACATAACGGAAACCCTACATGTTTGGTATTGCCGGATGCGTAACAAAACCCGTAGAATACAGATAACACATTATATTTACCGAAGATTGAACGCCGTAAAAGCAAATCACCCAGAAACATGGTGAAATACGTTTTTTTTCACAATTTGTCCCACTTGGAATTTTTTTGTGGTTTCCCAGTATATTCTATAGTATAGTGAATAACACCATTAGAAAGTACATCTAACCTACAAAATAAAAGCCCTCATGTGTCTATGTAGGTGGAAAAATAAAAAAGTTATGGCTTTCAGAAGATGAGGAGGGAAAAATGAACGTGTCACAAAAAAAAAAACCCGGGTCCTGAAGGGGTTAAGTAGTAGAAGCTTGTCACTGTACCATTCACAAAGTGTAGATCAGTTCTGTATTGACTAGACCCATCTTCCCACATTGTAACACCACCACAACTACCACCACCAAAGGCTTTTCTGGTGACAACAGTGGCTGATGCACAGCACTTTCTTTGATGTCTCCAGCATTGTTGGTGGCCATCATTCCTGCTCCGTGTGAATGGACTTCCATCACTTTACAGCACTGAAGACCACTGATCCCTTGTCCAGCATAGATGCTCCCTGGCTCATGCAAGACGATGATGTCTCTGTCTGGTGGTGACATGCCTGGAGTTGTGTGGCACCCATCATCTAGTTCCTCAGGGCATTGTTAGCAATGACGTGTGTGATGTAGACAAAGGACATCCACTTCTTTGCCTTTCTGTGACTCTTCCAGTATCTCTCTTGCAACCGCTGATTACATTTTGTGACACTCTAACCTCAGTGGCCACTTCTATCTGGGAGCATCCTGATTGAAGTCTCGCAATGGCGAGGTGCTTCTGATCAATTTTAAGGTGTTGCTTGGTTTCATGATGTCAAAATATGAACAGCATAATGAAGCGAACTGTTTAAATACCAATTCATATTGATCCCCAAAGTGTGTTAGGCGATTCAGGGATCAAACACCTGTTGTGAATTTTGCCATTGAACAGTTGGACATGTGCATTCTAAAGTTGGAAGATGGTCTCATTTAGTTCATCTAAAAAAAATTAAGAAACTTTGTTTATCCTGAAATTTCAACCAAAAGCCAAAGTGTACTTAGCAAAACCCAGCTAAGAAGGCAGTCAGAGGAGGTTTGCTGCTTATTGCAGATTTGGACATTTCAGTCCACACAAATCTTTATCAGCACATCTTCTGGTTCATATTAAATTTTCCGATCATATAACAGCTCTGGAAGAGACAGTAATCACAGAACACACCCTAGAAAACGTCACTCTCTTTGTAAGTTGCACAGTAGTTTACAAAATAAGATTTAGTCGACAAGTGAAGCTATTGATTTAGTCACTGATTATTAACATGAGGGAAATGTCTCATGTAGCTTTATTTCTATGAACACCTAGAGTTGCTACATCTCAGTGGCTCTTGAGTGACTTTTAGGACTTATCATTGTTTTCACAGTGTTTTAGTTGATAATGTTTTATTGTCACATCAGATTACAACAGTGAGTACACAGAGACACCCTCTATTCTTACTGGTCAGATGAGTTTGCTCATGACTTAATAACCAGTGATCTTCTGCTGTAACCCACCCTAGACACATATATAAATTGTTTCCGTTGTTGTTCAGAAATTTGCTGCCAACCACTCAATGGTAGGCCTGTGGCTGCATTTCATGGAGTAAAACAGAGAAAGAGAGGCAGAAAGCAAGAGGCAGGATACAAAAGTAACCTGTAGGCATGTACAGCAGCTGTAGGGTGGGCATCAGGAATCATCTCCACTGATGGGCCTCAGGAATCATCTCCACTGATGGGCCACAGGAATCAACTCCACTGATGGGCCTCAGGAATCAACTCCATTGATGGGCCTCAGGAATCATCTCCACTGATGGGCCACAGGAATCCTCTCCACTGATGGGCCACAGGAATCATCTCCAATGATGGGCCACAGGAATCATCTCCATTGATGGGCCACAGGAATCAACTCCTTTGTTGGGCCTCAGGAATCATTTCCACTGATGGGCCACAGGAATCAACTCCATTGATGGGCCACAGTAATCGACCTCACTGATGGGCCACAGGCCCTGATCAGGACTGTTTAGCCTTTATAAAAACAGTGCAGCTGAACTCTTTTTTTTTGTTTTATTAACCAGATACAACTTTATCTTGGTGGTTGATATTGAGGTTGCATTTGATCAAGAAATATACATAAAAATACAATGCTGGGCTTGTGTTGGTGTCCTACAACTTTCTCACAATAGGTAGTACATCTATCAATAGTTATATAATCTATGAATAGCTTTATTTCTTGCAAATTTGTCATATGCTTAACTAGCTCTGAAACGGATCATTCTCCCCACTTCCTGACCCAGCACATTTTCATTTTCTTCAGTACATGCAGGTTTGAACATTATAACCATTTGTCACGCTCCGTCATTCTACTGATTTTTCTGACTTTTTTTCCTGTGATACATAAGGCTTTATTATTAGGTTATTATCATATTAGATTTTATGTTTAGATTTAAAATATCCATATTTTTGTAATGTTTTCTGATATATTAGTCCAAGTTACAGGGGAATACAGCCACAGATCTCAGTGTAGAGCTGATCTGGGGCTAATAAGACCCAGCAGCTTCTGCAGTTACTAAGCTTCGGCTATAACTTGACCCCTGGGGCCTGTAACAGTTGATCTCTATTTACAGCACTCTTTAAGTGCTGTGTATACAGAGACCGGAAGGCAGGGACTTTAGTAAACCATCCTTGCCTTACATAGTTACATCATTAGTATGGTTTAAAAAAAAGATATATGTCACAGTTTTCTTGGGAAAAAATGTGTTCCTTTTCTTCTCTGGATACAGAATCTTTTTTTTCTTCAGAATGAGGGATTGTTCTCTTGTCTTTTGAGACACAAAATAATTTTTCCCCATACTTTTTGTAGGGGCAATATATATACTTATATAAATCAATCATATCTCCCCAGAGCCGCCTTTTTTAAAAACTAAATAAGTTTAATTCTTCTCCTCATAACCAAGACATTCTATTCCCCTTATTAGTTTGGTTGCTCGTCTTTGCACTTTCTTTAGCTCCATTACATCCTTGCTATAAACTGCAGCTCAGAACTGAACAGCATGTTCCATGAGAGGCTGCACCAATGCTTTATATAGCAATAGTGTTGAGCGATTGCGTTGGCTATCGAGATCGATCGATAGTCGGCCGCTATCGATAAGGTTTTTCGATAGTGAGCATCGATTATGAGCGATTACCATTAAAGTCTATGGGAGAGCAACAACACCTTCATTATTACACCCAAACAAGGCTGGAGAAGCTGAAATTAACATCCACAACAGTCAAATGGATACGTGCTACATCTTAGGCAACACACACTAGGTTATAAAAGTCACAGAAAAAAAGTCACAGACCATTCACTATCCCTGTCTTGTACCACAGCCTGACCCTTAAACCTGCATCACCCACAAATTAAAAAGTGCCAGAAGGCAGTATGATTTGAACCATCATGTTACTTGAACTGGACATTGAATATCCCTGTCCTGGAACACAGCATGAGCCCCAAACCTGCATGACCCCCAGATTAAAAAACTCCCGCAAAAAAGAAGTCTTACAACCACCATTTTAGTTTCACTGGACATTGACTATACCTGTCCTGGACCGCAGTATGACCATTAAACCTGTCTGACCCCAGATTAAAAAGTGCCGGGAAAAGGAGTCTGTTATGTCTGTATCTATTATGTTTTCGTATAATACATGATATTTTTTTGCACCTTTCAATTCACCTGTGGTGACTATAGAATTGCTGTTTTAAGATTTACGTGGATGCTGCGTCAATGAACAAAGCTGGGTGCGCAAAAGTCAAAAAACACGTATCTGTTATGTTTTCGTATAATAAACGGTATTTTTTGCACCTTTCAATTCACCTATGGTGAATATAGAATTGCTGTTTTAAGATTTACGTGGACGCTGCGTCAATGAACAATGCTGGGTGCGCAAAAGTCAAAAAACACGTAACTGTTTATGTTTTCGTATGATACACGGTATTTTTGGCAACAAACAACCTGTGCTGACTACAAATTGCTGGATGTATAATTTAACTGCAAGGTGGATATATCAACAGTCACAGGTGTAAAGGGGTAAAATTAAAATGAACACATATCTGAAATGTATACTGATAATAAAAGTGGAGTTTTGCACCTAACAAAGAGACCTGCAGTTACTAGAAATGATTGTATCCAATATAAGTTCAGGCTGCCCAATATCCAGGAAATTTTTCAATAGCAAAACTGTTAATAATAAAGATATCCACTACAATGTCTACACTAATCTTGGTGAACTTTTCCAGGTTTTCTTTATAGATAGAGCTTGTCTGTGTTCCGCCCCGCGGTGCCCCCCCCCCCCCGCTCCCACCCGCCGTGAATTGAACAGCGGTAGATACTGCTTTAAAATTCTCTAGCTAACTACATAAAAACTTCAAATCTCTTTAAAATAACAAATTGGAAGGATCACAGCTAATAGTAGAGGGTTTTTTCTGTGCAAAATAGACTAATTTCGCTGAGCTGTTTTTGGGCCCCAGGCAGAGCGCAGGTCCTATCCCTATAGACGCTGAGAACACTGAGGCTAAAACAGGAAACACTGTTCTATGTAAAACGAGGTCATGGTTTTTCCAGCCAATCGAAAAATCACTTTTCCCAGTCATACGTCGCACACAAAATCTCACCCTCCCTTATTCGTAATGAATTTGTTGGCCGGGCCAAAAAAAAGGAACGCCAAAAAGGCGCGATCTTAATAGTATGCTCAATTTTTAAACCTTTAATTTTATTGCATGATCTGGAAATTCGACACCAAAAAACCCTTTCCCCGATTTAACTTTTGTCGATAAAAATCGCTCAACACTAATAGAAACAATATTAACCCTTCCCACATAAAAAACCCTTTTTTAACTATTTCCCAAATAGAATTAAGGCAGCGAGACCCCCGGCACTTCTAAAAAGCTGACTCCATTTCCCAAAACCGCGCAAATTAATGGCAACGCAAACTCTTCAAGGCCATTTTAAGAGTTAAATGTCAAATACCCAGAAGTTTAAAGTCTATACACGGTCAGCATCTAATTAAGTCAAACCATGGCAAAAAACTTATGGGGTAACAACCAAAAACCCCACTCATTTTATAATTTTTGGATATTAAATAGATGTGCCCCTAGTAATAAAAATACATAAACCTCCTTCTAAAATTTGATGTAACTTCACAGCAAATTTGGAAAGAGGTTCCCACAAATTACCTGTCACGGTTCACGCCATGGTCCCTGCTATGGACCTTCTGCATGTCCGTGTCTCCCGTGACCCTGCCGCGCGGCGCACCTCTCGTTTCCTGGTCTTGTCCCCACCTGTCCCGGCTCCTGTCTGTCCTGCGCGTTCCAGCTGGAGATACGATTTCAAATTTTCCCCTCTGCTCCCCGGTCCGTGCGCCAATGCTCCTCTAGGGGGAGAACCGACCTGCACTGCATTTAAAAAATGTTTTCCCGTTTCCTCCCATGACCCCTGGCTTCTAAAGGGAAAATTCCTCCCTTTTTTTTCCCCTGGGCAGTTCGTTGTTGTGCTTTTTCCCCATAGAGCTTAACCCCATTGGGGCTGTACCCTGACGTTTACCCCCTGTTTAACCCGTTGCCGCGAAAATTCTGCCGCGCATCAGTTGCTATACCGTTTTTACCTGGCTCAACCAAGTCTGCTTCATCCTTGAGGGCCATCCGTTTAACCGTGTCCCTTCCACACCGGCTATCCTGTCCCGCACTTCGGCTACCCACCGCAAGTGTTTCCATCTGCGGGCCGCGGGGGCCCAGAGGATCCCTATCCCGGACTTTTTTAGCCTCCCGGTTAGAAAATAACAATACGAACTGAACATACTATGGTTCCCGCCGGACTGACCCTAAAATGACCTAAAGCCTTTTGAACCGTCATGCATTACGGAGCAGTTTTTTTCAGAAGCTGCAGACGACACCACCCATCTGGATAAAGTCGTGTCTGCACTGGCACCTACAATGCAAAGCCACCCGCTGTGGTTCCGCCCCTGCGCCATTTCAACCCAGCCGCACCGCTTCTGCTTCCTGTTTTCTTCGGAGACCCTCATACGTGTCGCAGCTTCCTCAACCAATACACAATTCATTTTTGAGGTCCTGGCTCCCAGTTCCCTTCTGACCCTTTCCAATTTTCCTTTATCT
>JAODAL010025632.1:0-58274 GCA_025379985.1 Phyllomedusa bahiana | reverse complement strand
TCCCCTCTGTTTGCTGATGCCTACTACCATCTGTCATTGTGCCACTGTCTGACCTCATGCTGCTGCTGTGGCTGCGCCGTGACCTACACACTGTGTCATTGTGCCACTGTCTGACCTCATGCTGCTGCTGTGGCTGTTTCCATGACCTACACACTGTGTTATTGTCCCACTCTGTGGCCTACTCCTGTTTTTACCACCTCCAGAATGTCATTGTGCCACTGTCTGACCTCATGCTGCTGCTGTGGCTGCTGCCGTGACCTCCACACTGTGTCATTGTCCCACTCTATGGCCTACTCCTGTTATTGCAACCTCCAGAATGTCATTGTGCCACTGTCTGACCTCATGCTGCTGCTGTGGCTGCTGCCGTGACCTACACACTGTCACTGTGCCACTCTGTGGCCTATTCCTGTTTTTTCCACCTCCAGAATGTCATTGTGCCATTGTCTGACCTCATGCTGCTGCTGCCGTGACCTTCACACTGTGTCATTGTGCCACTGTCTGACCTCATGCTGCTGCTGTGGCTTCTGCCGTGACCTACACACTGTGTCATTGTCCACTCTGTGGCCTACTCCTGTTTTTGCCACCTACAGAATGTCATTGTGCCACTGTCTGACCTCATGCTGCTGCTGTGGCTGCTGCCATGACCTACCAACTATGTCATTGTGCCTCTATGTGGCCTAGTCCTGTTTTTGCCACCTCCAGAATGTCATTGTGCCACTGTCTGACCTCATGCTGCGGCTGTGGCTGCTGCCGTGACCTAGACACTTTGTCATTGTGCCACTGTTTTGGGACCTCATGCTGCTGCTGTGGCTGCGCTGTGACCTACAATTGTCATTGTGCCACTGTCTGACCTCATGCTGCTGCTGTGGCTGCTGCCGTGACCTACACACTCTGTCATTGTACACTGCCTGACCTCATGCTGCTGCTTGTGCTGCTGCCTGAACCTACACACTGTGCATTGTCCAACTCTGTGGGCCCTACTCCTGTTTTGCCCCCTCAATGTCATTGTCCCACTGTCTGACCTCATGCTGCTGCTGTGGCTGCTGCCGTGACCTCCAAACTGTGTCATTGTCCCCCTCTGTGGCCTACTCCTGTTTTTACCACCTCCAGAATGTCATTGTGCCACTGTCTGACCTCATGCTGCTGCTGTGGCTGATGCCATGACCTACACACTGTGTCATTGTCCCACTCTGTGGTCTACTCCTATTTTTGCCACCTCCAGAATGTCATTGTGCCACTGTCTGACCTCATGCTGCTGCTGTGGCTGATGCCGTGACCTACACACTGTGTCATTGTCCCACTCTGTGGCCTACTCCTGTTTTTGCCACCTCCAGAATATCATTGTGCCACTGTCTGACCTCATGCTGCTGCCGCCATCACCTCCACACTCTGTCGCTGATGTTGCCACCTGAGCCCTCAGCTTGTTTATTCCAGCTGTCGCTGCCATGACTTTATCAGGCTACATTCCCCCTTCAGTTTTTTGGTCAGTTTTGCCCTCTTAAGTGCCCAGGGAATTTTATAGTGAAGCGATTCTAAGAGCGGCGGCAGACATCTGCGTGTCATACTAAAACACAACATTGTATGAAGACCAAACCAAGCTCCCTCTGCATATTTAAAGGGGATTTGCCAAGAGAAAGTTTCTTACCAAGTTTCTTATCTCTCTCGGTAGCCCAGGCAGAATGTCAACAAATCAGGCTGAGTCATGAAGCTGCAGTGGAGAGAGGGAGAGGGGATGGGGGAGTGAGGAATCCAAGGGAGCGTCTCAAAACTTAAGTGAACTAATAAACAGTACAACAGTGGATTCAATACAGCAAGACACAGCCTCATAGACTGCACTGTCAGGAGAAACCTTATCTGCTAAGATGCTAATGTAATGTAAACAAATCACGGAGCTGAAAGAGACAGAGACGCACACAGACACACACAGCCAGAGCACAGAGCCCTGCATAAGGGGATCCTGTGACATGTTCACTGAAATAATCAAACTATAACTTGTGAATTCTGTATACAAAAGAGAACACCTATTCTACACAGCAGATTGAAAGCTTCTTCATGTTCTCTGTCATCAGATAAAGCAGGGATCTAATAAACACTACAGCTAGTTATTCTGTATACAAAAGAAAACATATTGCTACCCGGTGCCATAAAAGACCATTCATTTTGCCTGTCATCAGATAAGAAGTGATTCACGCAAGCGCGGCCTTTCAGCTCCTGGGTCGTGACTAGGGGAAGCTTTGTTGGTAACCAAGGGGGATTGAGAAATGCTGTAGCTCTCAGAGTTTTCACTTTTTTTAATCACATATATTTAGAAAAGTGATTAAATACCCATTTTGCAGGTTCCCACGTCAAAATTACATGGTGGCAAAACCCCTTTAAGCATGGCACAACATTCTACAGCACCCTGCAGGCTCTGTGCAGCCTGGAAATAGCTGTTTTTTAACGTGATTCGTCCCGAAGTAATTCGGAACGAAGTTATTTTTTGACGAGAAATCCGGCGAAGTGAACGAACCGAATTTTGGGAAATTCGCCCATCTCTAATAAAAATATATAATATCCCAAAAATATAAAAATATCTCCTATAAAATTTATGTAGAACTAATTTTACATCAAATAACCCACTGAAGGTGTTCAGATTTTTTAAAATTTTTACTAGATTAAATTTGAAATTTACTGTTGCTGCTCTCACCCTTTAGTCTACATACAAGAGCCAGCACAGCTGGAACCTGTGGTCCACCAAGCAAGACCACTACCATGGTTTCCATACACTGACATGCTATTCTAATTAATTTTTTTTATTTCCAGCCTATCTATAGCCTTTATACATGTTTGGAGCATTACTAATAGGCCAAAGTTTCATTATGCGCCAAACACACAGGCAGCGCAATGAACTTTAGACACCATTTTTAATTGCACAAAATCCACTTTCATACGTTCAGGCGCATTATACACTGAATATGATGAATGTAATGATTCACTTTGAAGTGCCTTCCTTCACATGTCTCTCAAAGTTCGGCACTTTACACTCTATGCCCATGCAAAGTTTGCTGCGTTGCATAGAGCTTAATGCGCCAAACTTTGTATGGGCATAGAGTGTAATGCGCTGAACTTTGAGAGAAGTTTGGCGCATTAAGCTCTATGTAATGCGCCAAAAATCTTCATATTGTCGTATTCTACACTCTTCTACATCTATTTAGAACTGGGTTGTCGGTGCCAAGTATAAAAAAAATATGCATTCGAATTCATACATGTCGCCCTTAGTCTTGTGCTCCACAAATCTGGCCTTTATGGAAGAGTGGCAAGAAACCAAAGCCAAATTCATAATACGTCATGTTTGCAGTTTGAAATAAAGCAATGTAGGGGACTCAGCAAGCTTGTGCAATTAGGTGCTTTGGTCAGATGAGACCAGTATTTATATGGGTTGTCTGGGAACTTAATGATTTCATAGAACACTATAAAGAGCATTTATATTGAAAAGTAAAGATATCCCACTACCTTCATGTGTTTCTTTTCTTCTCTTTTGCCACCTTATTCATTTATCATAAGTTCAATGAAACTTCCTATTTGTGGGATGATCAGTTGTTCTCCTGCAGCTACTTCCTACAAGTCCCAGAATCCTTTGCAGTTATAATCTAAGACTTTTCTGCATCCTTCCCCTTATCCTGCCCATTATCAGACATGTACACCTCATGCCTCCTCCAGTTCTGCTCCATTTCACTTTCTGTTTGTTTGCAGCAGGCTGTGGCATACAGTCACCAATCAGTTTGTAACATGGTAAAAACACATTCTTTCCTCATCCTATTGTATCTATAATACATGTACAAATCTATATAATTTGATTTATATATTGCTATGTATGTGCTGTACATCCCCACAGCAGGTACACAGCTATCCCATCATTGTAACTGATTGCTATCTAGCATCGAATAAAGGTGGGTGATATCACATCCGCCACAGATATCAGTTTTTATCATATGAAAGCTGTGTACCTGCTGTAGGGGATGTGTCATCCTCTCTGCACACAGTGATGTCAAGGCAGCATCTCATGACACTTTACCCTGGAACCACTACTATATAAAGAGCAATAGGCAGACTTTTTTCTGACTGCTTCTGGATATTCTCAGAGGTCTTAATGTACATTCAGTCAATAAAACATTGCAAGTCTTCTGATCATTTCCTATCAGAAGAGGTAAAAAACAATGCACAGAAATGAAAGCAGCTAGACTCCAGCACTGATGAGTCACTATGTACACATAGTTTTTATTGTATGTGGATAACACCCTCCCCTGGCAGCTCTGTACTAGAATGATTACATTCCTGTCAGATCATCTGTTTTCATAGTGTCTGATGAGTCACTAGAGGTAGCCAGATCTTTCTCTGCTCAGGTCACACCCACTACAGAGTGTTTCTGAGCTGAGCCTGACTTCAAAGCACACCCACTGAGTGATGACAAAATGTCCATAAATTCTGAAGCAAAGCCATGTGATTGATGGATGTCACATGTTATACAGTACAGAAAGTAGGAAGAAGAGGAGTAAAGGGCTCTCTGTCTGGTTTTGCAAAGCAGAACAGGTAAATAATTTTTGATGAGTATCAATTACAAAGTTCTATATAATTAAGTTGTGAGCTCTATAACAAATGAAAATATAGTCCCAGAAACCCCCTTTAACTTTTTCGCCTAAATGTTATGTGTGGAGGAAAGACAACAATGCACATTAACCTGAATACATCATCCTCACTGTGACGCATAGTGGTGTCAAAATAATGCTGTGGGGATGATTTTCTTCAGCTGGGATCAGGAAGCTGGTCAGAGTTGATAGAAAGATGGGTGGAGCTAAATACAGGGCAATACTGGACAAATACTTGTTAGAGGCTGCAATAGACTTGAGTGGGGAGTAGGGTCACCTTCCAGCAGGACAACAACACTAAACATACAGCAAAAGTTACAATGGAATGGTTTACATCAAAGCATATTCATGTGTGAAAATGGCCCAGTCCAGACCTAAATCTCATTGAGAATCTGTGGCAGGATTTGAAAATTACTGTTCACAAACCAATCTGATTGAGTTAGAACAATGCAAAGAAGAATTGGCAAAAAATCAAGCCCCTAGATGTGCAAAACTGGTAGAGACATCCCCAAACAGACTTGCAACTGTCACTGCAGCTTAAGGTAGTCCTACAAAGTCACTCTGAGGGACAGTATACATATGCACGCCACACTTTTCAGGTTTTGTAATTTGCAAAAATTTGGAAAAGCACTTCATAGTTTCTTTATAGTTCACATATATGTTGTGCTGCTCTATCACATAAAATTTCAATACATTTGTGGCTGTAACGTTTAAAAATTAGGACAGGTTCAAGGGGTATGAATACTTTTGCAATCCACTTATTCTACCACCGATGTACATTAGAGAAGTCCCTGATAGGTGTAAGAACCTGTCTCTGTACAAGCATACGGAAGATAGTGAACTTGCTATATTCAATCCCCTTTCCGATGCATGTGGAGGTCCAGAGAGGAGGATGCAATGGATGTGCTTCAGGTAGTTTATTGACTGTACCTTGAGAGATGACACATAGTGGAACATAGAAAGGTCAAAACTAATTCTCTTCTCCTGCTCTATGCAACATGTCTAGACAAGATGGAGATACAGCAACAATGTGACGGGAGGTGACCTCACAGAACAGAACGAGTAACAGAAAGCAAAGACATATGGGAATTGTATCATCAATATCCAAACATAACTATTTACAGTAGCCACAGGGTGGCAGCATAACACATCAAACATAGTATATAACAGTTATAAGATAGAATACAATAATAATAAATGGATTCCATTGGAAACCATAGCTGTAACAGCACACCACTGTATATACATCAAACCACTACACGACTGAGTGCAGGGCACAGGAAAGTGAGTTTGGATTAGACAGTTTACAAAGACTCATTGCTGTAATTTCAAGACCTAGGTTACAGTAGTCCTCATTCTTGTACCTTAAAGCAGTGTTCCCCAACTCCAGTCCTCAGGACCCACCAACAGGTCATGTTTTCAGGATCTCCCACAGAATGCACTGACCATAATGATATCACCTGTGCAATGCTAAGAAAAGCCAGAAAACATGACCTGTTGGTGGACCCTGAGGAGTGGAGTTGGGGACCCCTGCCTTAAAGGATCAATTTTTTGGGTGTTGGCTTGCTGGCTACCACAGGAGAACAATAATGACTATATATATTAATAATATATAAAGTCACAATTAATGACAAAATTTATTTAACCGATAGTATGAAAAGTTGTCTAATACTTTGAATAAAGGTGTGTGTAAATTTCAGTATCTATATATCTCTATATATACAGTATATCTATATGTAGATATATACATGTATATGAACATTTCTCTCTACATATAGGCAGAAAAGTTGGGCAGACAGCAAGCAAATGAGGTCAGAGGGCTAAAGTCAGATACAATGCAGGATGGGAACACTATAGGAACGCATTCTCTATGGCAAATGGCACAATAGATCCGGCAAGGCAGGAAGGAAGTGGCCAGAATACATAAGGTCAGCACCTGGCAATAATCCAATTACTGTGACCCCTTAAATTTCACTGAGCTGGCGCACACGTGCCCTAGGGAGTGGAGACGTGAGTGCTGGCCGGTAGAGACACACAGGGAAGCAGGAGCGTGGCGAGGTGAGTACATAACCCCCCCACATAGGCCTCTCCCTATTCTTAGACCGCAGAAACTTCAAGACAAGGTCCTGGTCCGGGGTTTTGGACTCTGGTTCCCAGGCCCTTTTCTCTGGTCCAAACCCCTTCCAGTCTATAAGGTAGTACCGCTTCCCCCTAATATCTCCTTTACCTCAAGTCAGCTTCAGGTTTTGAAGACACATCATCTTGGTTGGAGCGGTTGAGGACCAGTGGCTTGAGGAGAGAGACATGGAAGGAGTTCGGGATGTGCACACAGGGAGGCAAGCAGAGCTTGTAGGCTACCAGATTGTGCTGTAGAACTTCAAATGGACCCAGGAATCAAGGACTTAGCTTGTATCTGGACATCTTTAGGCGTACATATCTAGTGGACAACCATACCTTATCCCCAGGGGAGAAGGTCAGAGGTGGTCTTCTCTTATTTTCTGCCTATGACTTCATGCATGAAGATGCTTGAAGAAAGGACTGCCGAGTCTCCGCCAAATGGCTATGAGATCTCGAACCTGGATATCCACGGTAGGGACATCTGAAAGGCCTGTCAGAGGCAGGAGGGGACGGGGGTGTCAGCCATAAACAATATAAAAGGTTGCGGCTCCGGCAGATTCAGAATCTTGATGGTTGTAAGAGAATTCTGCCCAGGTTAGAAGTCATCTTGATGTGCTGAAACGAAGTGGCCTAAGTATGTTCCCAGAACTTGGTTCACTCTTTCTACTTGGCCGTTGGTTTGGGGATGGTATGCTGGAGAGAAGTCTAATTTCACCTGAAGATGGGTACAAAGCGCATGCCAGAATTTTGACACAATTTGGACACGCTAGTCCTCTGCATGGATTTCCTATGCAGAGGAAATCCATGCAGGCAGAAAATATGCTGAAAGAAGTCGCCAGCAGGTTGAGGAGATGAAGGAAGACCAGGCAACGGTACGAAGAGGGACATCTTCGAGAACTAGTCCGTAACCACCCAGATGACGGTGTTGTTTGAGGAGAGTGGTAGGTCAGTAATGAAGTCTATGGTTATATGGATCCAAGGACACTCCGGAATGGGCAAGGGTTACAGAAGACCAGCAGGTTTGTGATGGGGGGTCTTGTTGTGAGCACACTTAGTACAAGAAAAAACAAAGTCCTTGACATCACAATCAAGGTTAGGCCATTAGTAATGGCGAGATATGAGAATGTAGGATGTACGAACTCCAGGATGACCAGCAAGCAAATAAGAATGTCCCCCACTTCAAAATTCTCCTCCTTAGAGCAGGAGGTACGAATATTTTTCCTAGGGGAACACACTGGAGATTCATGGGCGCTGCTAAAATCAGACGTTCAGGAGGAACGATATACCATGGTGTGGAGTCTAGGCCAGCTACATTAGAGGTACGGGATAGCTTTGATATTCTTTTCCACTGGTTTAAAGTATATCAAGAAATCAAATCTAGAGAAGAAGAGGGACCACTTGTTTGCCAGAGATTCAAGTGCTGTGCTGTCTGAAGATGCAACAGGTTCTTATGGTCGATTAATTTGATAACCGGGTGAAAAGCCCCCTCTAGTAAATGGTGCCATTCTTCCAAAGCCAACTTAATGGCAAGCAATTCTAAATCCCCTATAGTGTGATTTCTTTCAGCAGGGGAGATAGTCCTAGAAAAAAAACACTTTGCCTTCAAGCGTTTTCTGTGTGAGGACCGCACCTGCTCTATGAGCTGACCTCTTAACCCCATGCGACCTGGGACTTACTTGAGCAATGGTGGGTTGGGCTAGTCCTGAGGAAATCTAAGTCTCAACTGAAGATGGGGGGAAGTTTTCTGCATACTTTCCTCCTCATGTACAACCACCAAGTATAAGAATCCAATCTGGGAGACTATCAGGCCTCTCTTCACAATTCTTCCAGCCAGTTACTGTTAGCTTCAGGACAAGAAGTGAAGGCTTGCTGTGCTTCTCCTGGACAAGATTTCAGGGCAGGGCTTCTTGTTACATGATGTCTTTTATAACTCCATCTCAGAACCCCATGAAAAACCCTCTAGAAAGCTTACTTATAGACTTATATACACTCTGGCCTTTCCCAGTTACCATAACAACCATCATTGCTTCACACTCTTACATTCTTGTTTAATTCTCAAGTGATTGATATTACACTGTCAGTATCACATGGCAGTTTTCACTGAATGCAGATACATAGCAACGGCTGGCAGGAGAAACAGATTTAGGATAGAAATCAAACAAATTCTGTTTTGGGGTACAACACAACCCCTACCCATCACCCAGTGACCCCTCACCTCCACCTATCACCCCATGCGAAGTATATACAAAGGTGGGGAACGGGTAGAGATGTGCTGGAAAAATGAGGATTCTAAGATTTTTGTATGGTAAATTCTGTAGGGATGAGTCATGGCTTGAAGAAGTTATCATGACCATCTTGAGTGGATGAAGAAAAAAAGTGAACTCCAGTCATCACCTGTGAATCCCTGGATGTAACTACACTGAAATCACTTATACATCTACAAAGCCCCTGAGTATAACTGGTATCTACACTTATATAGTCACTCTATGGGGTTAATATTGGTCGTAGTGGTAGTAGTATAATGGTTTGGTGGGATTATTCAGTCACTATGTGGTGGTGATATTTGTTCATGATGTGGTATGTGCGGTCTAATTTGGTCTTTGCATATCAGTATCATTGATAATATTGGTTTTGGTATATACAGTGAAGGAAATAATTATTCGATCCCTTGCTGATTGTGTAAGTTTGCCCACTGATAAAGACATGAACAGTCTATAATTTTAAGGGTAGGTTGATTTTAACATTGAGAGATGGAATATCCAAAATAAAATCCAGAAAATCACTTTGTATAAAAAATATAAATGTATTTGCATTTTGCAGTGAGAAATAAGTATTTGATCCCTCTGGCAAACAAGATTTAAGACTTGGTGGCAAAACCTTTGTTGGCAAGCACAGCAGTCAGACGTTTTTTGTAGTTGATGATGAGGTTTGCACACATGTGGGGAGGAATTTAAGGTCTGGAGACTGGCTAGACCGCTCCATGGCCTTATTGTGCTTGTTTTTGAGCCACTCCTTTGTTGCCTTGGCTGTATGTTTTGGGTCATTGTCTTGCTGGAAGACACAGCCATGACCCATTTCTAATGTCCTGGCGGAGGGAAGGAGGTTGTCACTCAGGATTTTACAGTACATGGCTCCATCCATTCTCCCATTGATGTGGCGAAGTAGTCCTGTGCCCTCAGCAGAGAAACACCCCCAAAATAAAATGTTTCTACCTCCAGACGGTGTTCTTTGGGTTGCATTTCTCTTTCTTCAAACAGGACGAGTTGAGTTACTGCCAAGGAGCTCAATTTTTGTCTCATCTGACCACAGCACCTTCTCCCAATCACTCACAGTATCATTCAGGTGTTCATTGGCAAACTGCAGATGGGCCTGCACATGTGCCTTCTTGAGCATGAGAACATTGTGGGCACTGCAGGATTTTAAACTATTACAGCATAATATGTTACCAATGGTTTTCTTGGTGACTGTGGTCCCAGCTGCCTTGAGATCATTAACAAGTTCCCACCATGTAGCTTTAGGCTGATCTCTCACCTTCCTCATGATCAAGGATACCCCAGGAGGTGAGATTTTGCATGGTGCCCCAGATCTATGTCGATTGACAGTCATTTTGTATTTCTTCCATTTTCTTTCTTTAGCACCAACAGTTGTCTCCTTCTCACCCAACGTCTTACTTATGGTTTTGTAGCCCATTCCAGCTTTGGGCAGGTCTCTGATCTTGTCTCTGACATCCTTAGAAAGCTCTTTGGTCTTGCCCATATTGTAGAGGTTAGAGTCTGACTGATTAATTGAGTCTGTGGACAGGAGTCTTTTATTAAAGGTGACTATTTTAGACAGCTGTCTTTAATGCAGCTAATGAGTTGATTAGGAGCGTCTAACTGGTCTTTAGGAGCCAGAACTCTTAATGGTTGGTAGGGGATCAAATACTTATTTCTCTCAGCAAAGTGCAAATAAATTTATACAATGTGATTTTCTAGATTTCACTTTTGATATTCTATCTCTCAATGTTAAATTAACCTACCCTTAAAATTATAGACTGTTCATGCCTTTGGCAAGCTTACACAACCAGCAAGGGATCAAATAATTATTCCCTCCACTATATATTATAGTGTGTGTATATTATAAATATAAATATATATATAACACATATATATATATATATATATATATATGTTATATATATATATATATATATATATACACACACACACTATACATATAAACATATATGTACACTATATATACACTAACTATATATATATATATATATATATATATATATATACACACACTATACATATAAACATATATGTTCACTATATATATACACTAACTATACATAGCCAGTAATTAGATGCAAATGATTCTGTGTAGTATATCTATCTCTGTATTATTCTGTGGTGCTGAGATTGTATACTTATTTATGTAGACACTCTTGATGCAGTAAATATAGTGAGATGTCATAGATATTTAACCACTTAAGCACCAGGCCTGAAAAGGCCTGAAAGGAGTTATCTGGGAGTTTAATTATTTCATAGAACACTATCTTCCTAGTTGTGGGAGTGTCAGTAATTGTCCTGCAGCTATTTCCTACATGTCCCAGAATACCTTGCAGTTACAATCTAGGGCTTTCCTGCACCGGCACCCTAGTCCTCCTAGCACTGTTCAGTATTATTCTCAGACATGTACACCTCATACCCCTGCATCTCTGCTCCAGTCCACTCCCTGGTTGCTTGCAGCATACTGTGTGTAGTACAATCACCAATCAGTTTGTAACATGGTAAAAATACATTTATTTCCTCATCCCATAAGTAAAGTAATAAATGTACAAATATATTATGTGGTTTATATATTTCTATGCTATACATCCCCCACAGCAGGTACACAGCTATCCCATCATTGTAACTGATTGCTATCTAGCATCCAAGGAAGGTGGGTGACATCACAGCCCCCACAGCAAGCAGTTTTTGATCATGGGAAAGTTGTGTGCCTGCTGTAGGGAATGTGTCATCCTCTCTGCAAACAGTGATGTCAGGGCAGCATCACATGATGCTTTACCCTGACACCATTACTATATAAAGAACAGTAGGCAGACTTTTTTCTGACTGCTGCTGGATAATCTCAAAGGTCCCAATGCACATTCAGCCAATCAAACAATGCAAGTTGTTGGACCATCTCCTCCTATCAGAAGAGGTAAAGACAAAGCACAGTAATGGAGGCAGCTGGACTCTAGCAGTGATGAATCACTATGAACACATTTTTTTCATTGTATGTGTATAACAATCTCCCCCTGCAGCTCTGTACTGAATGATTACATTCCTGTCAGCACCTTTGTTTACATAGTGACTGATGAGTTACTTGAGGCAGCCAGATCTTTCTCTGCTCAGGTCACGCCCACTACAGGGGAGTGTTTCTGAGCTGAGCCTGGCTTCAAAGCACACCCACTGAGTGATGACAAAACGTCCATAGACTCAGAAGCAAAAGTATGTGATCAATGGACGTCACATGGTTTGCAGGAAGTAGGAAGACATGGAGTAAAAGGCTCTTTGTCTGGTTTTACAAAGTAGAATGGTTAATAATTTTTAATGAGTATCAATTACAAAGTTCAATATAACTAAGTTGTGAGCTTTATAACAAATAAAAATATAGTTTCATAAAACCCTTTTAATGACAGCTAAATTTTGTAGTTTTTGCTTTATTGCTTTTCAACAGTCGTCATTTTTTTATATTTCAAGTGACACAGTTGTATGAGGACTTCTTTTATGTGGGAGAAGTTGTATGTGTTTTGGGGGGCATAGTTTCAGTTTACAAATAAATTACTGCAGAATTTTTTTAATTTTGTTTTGCAGCGTGAACATAAAAAAAGTGTTTTTCTGCATTTGTTTTTTTTACACCATTCACATTTCACACTAGATACCCAGTTAGATTAATTCTACAGGTTAATATGGCTGTGTATATATCTAATATGTGGAGGTTTTTTGTGTAATGTATGCATAATCATTTTTTTATTAAATATTTATTTTTATTTTATTTATCTTTCTATTTTTTCTAGTCTTTTTTAATTTTTTTTTTACTTTTTTTAATCCCATTAAGGGATAACTATTTAAAACTCATTTTTTACACTCAGTAATGTATTAGCATACATGAATATGCTAATACACTGCTTTCTGTGTTAGTATGACACAGGCTGCAGTCAGGGCAGCAAAGTGTGCCCTGACTGCAGGCTTGCCAAACAGAAAGCCTTGGGGCTACTCTGACTGTACAGACACTGCTCCATCAGTCACCAGGAGTCCCAATGACCCAATGGAGCAGAGGAATGCCCTTTGATTATCAAATGGTTCAACAAAGGGTTAAACACTGGAGATTGGAGGCTACCTCCACTCCCTGGCATTTACAGACACTGCTCTCCTAACAGAGCTGTTAACTACGATTCTGTTCCCAGTGCAGTTGCAGCGCCGGGAGCCGTAAGCTGGAAAACGCTGGTTAACGACCTATAATTATCTATAGTTGATGGGCGGTAGTTATGGCATTAAAGAGGGGATAATTAATATTCATAAGAGATCATTTTGATTAAGAAAATGAAACATTCACTTTAGGTAAATCACAGTGTACATTATGGTAAAAAGTATATATTTTTTTAATTGAGTCGATGTTGGTGGTTATATACAGTATATCATGCTGTATATATTAAAAAGGTTTTACTATCTCAAACATTTACAACATCATCTCTGGGACCCACAGCTATCTTGAGAATAGGCCCCCACATTTTTCCCTGTAGAATCAAGAGGTAATCACACATCATGGCATTCTCCATTCATTTTAGTGGGAGTGCTGAGTTCAGCAAAGCATAAAGAAGTTTGGGAGCCCACTCTCAAAATATCAGATATGTGTGGTATATCATATCAATATGCCATAAATGTCATAAATGGGAAAACCATTTTACATCTGAAACAAAAGCCACAAAACAAACATAATATGACAATATCTTAGGAAATATATCAAACAAATGGCAATGGTCAGGTCCATGCAATTTCCTGGGAAAGAATCAACTCTATGAGCAAGTCAACACAAAAATATGGAGAATGGAAATAATTAGTACCTAACTTTTAATGAATAGATACACACTTAAAATATAGATGTAGCAGAACTAAACAGAACAGATATTTCACCGTGATATCACGACACAGAATGTTATCTCAACTTTTTCAATGTTTTTCAATGGCCTTTGTTTACAGATCAAAGCAGATAATACGAAAAGCCGTGATATCATAGTCAAGCTGTACTCTGCTACATCTGTAAATGAAGCAACCTTTAGTCCAAAGGCGCCATGATGGCTTGAAGCACATACAAAGCTGTAAGACCATGCAAAACACAAATAATGATACTTGTGTTTTGCATGGTCTTATGGCTGTTTATGTGCTTTAAGCCGTCATGGTGCATTTGGACTAAAAATTGCTCCATTTATTTTAAATGTGTATCAATTTATTGAAAGTTAAGTATTAATGATTTACTTACTCTATATTTTCGTATTGTTCATTGTGGATTGGAGTCTGTTGTTGGTGACAGTCAATGGTCACGAATTCTGTTATTTTGTTGTATTTGTTACATGAACAAGTCACCTATAGGAGCCTCGTTTCCCAAAACTTAGATTAGAATTGATGTATACAATTAGCCACAGGAATCAGATGCTCTAGGTATTTCTGTAGTTTTCCAGACAGGCATCAAGCTGAAGAGACACAAACACAATGGAAGTTGGTTGAACATACAGCTAGTATAGGCAACAGCCTATATCTAGACAATATCTAAATATACCAATGGAGAAGAAGGAAAAAAGAAGCACAGACAATATCTAAATGTACCAATGGAGAAGAAGAAAAAAAGAAGCAAAGTTTACAGGTCACTGGTCAGTAATGGAGGCCAAGCACAACCAGGTATGTGGTACTGTATAAAAGACATGACTGTAGTCATATAATTAGAGATGGGCGAATTTCTCAAAAATTCGAATCGGTCACTTCGCCGAATTTTCCGACAAAATTAGTTTCGTTCTGAATTACTTCGGCACGAATCGCGTTAAAAAGCAGCTATTTCCAGGCTGCACAGAGCCTGCAGGGTGCTGTAGAACGTTGTGCCATGCTTAAATATGCAGAGGGAGCTTGGTTTGGTTTTCATACAATGTTGTGTTTTAGTATGACATGCAGATGATTGCTGCCGCTCTTAGAATAGCTTCACTATAAAATTCACTGGGCACTTAAGAGGGCAAAAAATGACCAAAAACTCAAGCGGGAATGTAGCTTGATAAAGTCATGCCAGCGAAAGCTGGAAAAAAACAAGCTGAGAGCTCAAGTGGCAACATTAGTGACAGAGCGTGGAGGTGACGGCCGACAGCCACAGCAGCATGAGGTCAGGCAGTGGCACAATGACAAATTTTGGAGGTGGCAAAGCACGAGAAAGCCACAGAGTGGCACAATGACTGAGAGCGGAGATGACGGCGGCAGCAGTATGAGGTCAGACAGTGGCACAATGACATTCTGGAGGCGGCAAAAACAGTATTGGGCCCAAGAGTGCACAATCACACAGTGTGGAGGTCCCCGGGGGCAGCAGATGAGGTCAGCAGTGGCACAATGGACTTTCTGGAGGCGGCAAAACAGTATTAGGCCACAGAGTGGCACAATCACACAGTGTGGAGGTCACGCGGGCAGCAGATGAGATCAGGCAGTGGCACAATGACATTTGGAGGGGAAAAAAGGGCCACAGAATGGAAACAATACAGGGGGAGGTCACGGCGGCAGCAGTATGAATTCAGCAGTGGCCAATGACACACGTTGGAAGGGGCCAACCCGGGGGAGTCACAAGCAGCAGCATGGGGTCAGGAGGGGCCCACAATGACATTCTGGAGGTGGCAAAACAGGAGGAAGCCACAGAGTGGCACAATGATGAGAGCGGAGGTCACGGCGGCAGCAGCATGAGGTAGGCCAGTGGCACAATGACACAGTGTGGGAGGACATGGCAGCAGCCACAGCAGCAGGCATGAGGTCAGACAGTGGCACAATGACACAGTGTGGATGTCACGGCAACAGCAACAGCAGAGCAGCATGAGATCTTAGAGTGGCACATTGACAGAGTGTTGAGGTGGGTGGCAATACCAGTCCCTGGTAAAGATGGTGGTAGGCAGATGGAGAAACTGTCAGCAGATGTGTGGCATCAGGCGGGTAGCGGCATCAGAATAGTGGCTGAGGCAGGTAGTTTGAACTCAGACTGACGCCTAAGGCTTTGGGTTTTGTGGGGAAATCCTGGCCGATCCACGCCTGATTCATCTTGACAAAAGGTCAGTCATTCCCATTTCCCGTGGACAAGGGGTTCTCCTTGGGGTTTAACGTGGCCCCCGCCGCCTGAACACCCGCTCTGATGCCCCCTTACTGGCCGGGCGGGACAGCTTTCCACTGCAAACTCGGCAAGTTGCGGCCACACATCCAGTTTGGCTGCCCAGTAGTCCAGGGATCTTCTAAAACTGAGCCCCTGTGGTTGGCTGCTGGGAGTGGCTCCCATTTTTGGGAACCTCCGGTAGCGGTTTAGGGTCCAATTTTCCCCAGGGCGGAAGTGGGGGCCAGAAGGTCATTCCACTCCCTGCCGGATTCCCCTAAATTTTTTCGGCTGGAAAAGGTCCTTTTATTTAGCAGGGCCCAATAAGAAAATTTCCCTGCGGGCCATCCTTGGGCCATCAAAGTGACTCCGAGGGGCCCTGCCTCCATTTCCACTGTATACTGCCAGGTGCTTGCGGGTCATCTGCCTCTCTTCCTCATCTCCATCCACCTCCTCCAGCTGCTCCGCCTCCTCTTTGTCACCTGGGTAGAAAATCCACTATTTCACCAGACAATGCTTCTGCTCCAATTCCTCCTCCCCCCATTCAGTCCCCACGGACTCATGGGGCCCACGGATGTAGTCGCCACGTCTCCAGTCCCCTGCCCAGACAGATTTTTCAGCATCTGTTCCGGGAAACATGAAGCAGGGAATGACGTTATTCATCCCTTTAGCCCTGGCGACTGACAAATAACGTGCCCCTCGAATGGCCTCAACAAACGGCAGGTGTCACGCATGAGTTTGCCACTGGCTGACATCAAAGTTACACAGGGGAGTATTCTGTCTGCTGGATCATCAAAAAAATCGTTAATGGCCTTTCTCTGTTCATACAGTCGGTCCAACATTTTGCAGGCTGGAATTCCAGCGGGTGAAACATCCATATCAGAGTGTGTTGGGGAGGCCGTTCTGCCGCTGCAATTGGGAGGAGGGTGTTCCTGGCTTTGTACAAATGGATAAAGTGCATGCACAGTTTCTGGCCATTTTCAGAATGTTCTGAAGATCGGTGGAAAAATTCAGGAACCTTTTCACAACCAGATTGAACACGTGCGCATGCAGGGGCATGGCCCATCCCTCCTCGGTGCAGCGCGGGACACCATTTCCCCCCTTGTCCTCACCATGGTTCCGATTTGCAGTTGGCGCGGAGGAAAAGCCCCCCATCGATTTCTTGCTGCATGACGCGGAGCAGGTCCACCCCTGTGTGCCCTCGTTCCCCGAGGCAAGCCAGGTGGCGAACTGTGTGACACCGCGGTGCCCTACACCTGTGGTATGATGGAGCAGAGTACTTGTGGAGGCTGAGATGGTGGTGGGGGAGGAGGGGAGGCGGACATTGCGCAGGTGCAGCAGTTTGACAACGTGGAGGAGAAAGCGGCGTCTCCTGTTCCAAGTTGTTGGTGTGCCTGGGCTGGAAACACATTTCACCAGTGGGGCCGTAAAGGACATGTACTGGCCCTGACCGTTTGTTTTCAGCTCCAGCATCCCGCGCTGCCGTGCACCTTGGAACAAACCCATAAGCTCAAGGACTGACCCACCTTCTGTTCTACATATTTATGAAGTGTGGTACTGCCTTTTTGGAAAAGAAATTACGGCTTGGAACTCCCATCTCGGCTCGGCACCAAGCATTAGTTCTCTGAACGGTTGCAGAGTCCACCATTTGGAAAGGGAGGGACTGCAGTACCAACAACTTGGACAGGAGCACGGTCAGCTGCTGCACCTTTAGGGTGGTTGGAGCATACTGTGTCTCTTTGCAATCGCCTCGCCTGAACGACTGCTGGCGCCATGAGTAGCGAGGAGCAGGGATCTGGGGCCGGGAGATGGATGTCAAAGAGAAACAGCTCCCTTCTGCAGAGGTGGGGAGCCTTGATGGCTGCAATGGCATTTTGCCACTGGGCGCTGCTGCCTGTGCTGTTGCTGCGGCGGCAGGATGGACCACCACATCTGAGCCACGTTTCTCCCAGGCACCGGATGGTGACTGCATGTGTTGACGCAGGGCCGTGTTGCCAACGTTAGCTCCCTGGCCACGCTTCACTTTCTGCTTACAGATTCCATATTCGGCTCCTCCGGTGTCTTAGCAAAGAACTGCCACACCCGCGAGTATCGGGATTTTACCGCCAACGCTCCGCACTGAGTGAAATACTGCCGCCGCTGCCTCGCTGAGCCCCTGTGCCCTTTTCTTTCTTGGACCTGCGAAACGGGTTTTTTACCCCGGGGCCGCTTGGCTCCCGGGCTCACACTGGTGCTATGCTGCTGACTCACGGCCACACGACCCACTTGCTGGCTGCGCCGCTGCCTGAGCGCAAGCTGACGCCCCTTCTCCTGACGATGATGAAGCCTTTTTCCCCACCCGGCTCCCACAATTTGCCGGGGTTTTTCGGGCCCCCCAAAAATCTATCATCTAAAATTTTTTTCCCCCTCGCATTTGCTTTTCCTCATTCAAGGTCCTTGTTTTACCTCCCCTATATAGTGGGCGCTGAGCCCAGACCACATAGTAGATCTCTGGTGAGGGAAAAACCCGGATGGGACAGAAGGCGGGTTGAGGACAGGTGAGGGCCGCTGACCCGCTCCCGGGCCATGCCAAAATAAGGGTTGTGTCTGACGTTTTCCCACCGACTCTTGGCTGGGGTTGTCAGATGTCATCTGGGAGGAAGAGGATGACCTAGTCAACCAATCAAGAACCCTTGGGTTGCTGAACAAAAACACGGCCGCTAGATGACAGCGGCAGTTGTGGCCTCACCGAGGGGACCCTGCTGCGAGTCCCTTGCTGTGCTGCAACCTTGGGGCCTGTTCCAGGAATGTTTGTGCCACTGCACTCGCAGGTGCAGAGCCTGCGGATTTCCTGTCTGACATACTGTTTGTTCAAAATGTACAGACACTGTTTGATGATGATATCTGTATATGATAAATATTTCACCCTGTTTTTGACTCCAAATGAACCCAGTAACAAGCTTGGGGAACCCTTGGATATAAATTTCGCTCCCCAAATGGCCAGGAAAAATTTACTTGTATGTGTCGTTTAAAAAACTGTGTGTTTTACTAAATGTAAAAGCACATACAGGCTTAATTAAACCTTCGGACATGAATTAGGCTACAGGAAAATTGTATATATTTGGCGTTGAAAAGGACGGTTTATATTTGTCAGCACACCAGCAAAACAACGCTTAATTAAACCCTGGATGTAAATTGCGCAAAAGAATTGAGCCGCAAAAAACTAGTGCTTTGTAGCGTGTTTTCAATTGCGTGTTTTTACGCCACACAACAAGAGATAGGGTTGTAATTAACCTTTGCTTGTGCATTAGGCTACAGGAAAAATTTATATATTTTGGCGTTGAAAAAGACGGTTTATTTTTGTCAGCACACCAGCAAAACAACGTTAATTAACCCCTGGATGTAAATTGCGCCAAAGCATTGTGCCCCACAAAACTAGTAGCTTTGTAGGTGTTACAATTGCGTGTTTTCTACGCCACCCCAACAAGGGGATCAGTTGTAATTAACCTTTGCTTGTGAATTGGCTACAGGGAAAAAATTTTATATTTTGGCGTTTGAAAAAGACGGTTTTTTTGGGGAGCCAACAGCAAAACAACGCTTAATTAACCCCTGGATGTAAATTGGCCAAAGAATTGAGCCGCACAAACTAGTTTGCTTTGTAGCGTGTTACAATTGCGTGTTTTCTACGCCAAAACAACAAGAGATACAGTTGTAATTAACCTTTTGCTTGTGAATTAGGCTACAGGAAAAATTTATTTTTTTGGCTTGAAAAAGGGCGGTTTATTTTGGGGCAGCACAAGCAAAACAACGCTTAATTAACCTGGATGTAAATTGCGCCAAAGAATTGAGCCACCAAAATGATTGTGGTAATTGGTTTTTGGTATTGTAAAACCTTTGTTTATTTGTAAAAAAAAAAAAACCCCCCCCCCCCCCCCCCCCCGCCCCCCCCTTTTTCCCGCCCCCCCGCCCCCCTTTTTTCGGTTTCTTTAAATGAATACAACAGGAACTGGCTTAGATCCCAAATTGGATATTGAATGTATATGCAGCTGCAGTGGACGCACACTGGATTTCAGATCCAATACCCCAAAAAATTAGAAATAGAAAAATTAAGAGAACAGTCTCTGAGACAAGCTGAGACACCCACAGAAATCGCTATATAAAAATAAATCCCCCAGTAAGAGCTATCAGCCGCGCAGCACCTTCCCTGATGAGCACAGTGAGGGGTTAGCTCCCGGGTCGCGCCCGGACTTAATAGTGCGGGGGACGGCACAGAATCCCCCCGGTCTCTGATTGGCTTCACCTTTCACATGTCATGCAGGCTATTTCCCCTTTTTCCTCCCAGAGTGCTTTGCCCCATGTGCGCCATGTGCTCGCAGCATTTTATCAATCAAAAGCACACTCGTTCACCCCAAGTACCCCCCAAATTCGGACCCTTCGGGTTTCCGAACCAAGTTTTTTCCTGAAATTCTAAACGAATTCCACTTCGTTAGAATCGATTCGCCCATCTCTACATATAATCTAAAGGTCAGGTGACAGAGATCGGGCAAAACCAGGTATCTGGTAACATGAAATGATGTCGGAGTAATTTGTAGAGCCAAGTGTCAGTAACATAGTTTTATTAAACTGAGAAAATATGAAAAGTCAGTAAGTGGCTTTAATTTGCCCTTTGAAATTTAAATGTGTAAGGTTACATTTTTGGGTATAAACATAATTTAGTTAGTTCCATTAACTAGGATTTGAGCAATATTGGCTTTAAAGGAGTAAAGTAAGTGAGATTTATTTGTATGTACAGCATATTGTTCTTTCTGTATAAAAAAACAAATCACTGATACCTGCTGAAAAAAGCAGTAGCTGATGATAGATAAGAGAATAATTTTGACAAAATGCAGGGTTCTTGGACATTCAGTGATTTGCCGCAAATAAATTATTTGGTGAATGCTCCACTGAGAAAAGTTTAGAAATCAGTAGAACACTGAAGTTTCCTATAAAATGTCATAGGTAACAAATAAAACAAAATTTCCTGCTTTTCGCTCTGAAAAGTTTCTTCCTCAAATAGTTATTAAATAAATCAGGAACTAGTTTGACAGGATTGTAAACTCTACTTTAAACCAAATCTAATAACGAAAAATATCACCACTTTCTACCCACCCCATGTAATTTAATTTTAGATAATGCAGTGGTCCTTGTAACACCACATGTTAATGTTAATTTCCATCTACCACTTATGGCACTGTGTGCTAAGATTGAAAGCCTGAACCCATAATTTAAATGGGCTGTCCTATAATCCAATACCAAATTTATCATATTTCTTTTAATTATAATGATTTTAAAAAATGCTGCTGTGTAGATACTGTACTTGCTACAGCACCCACTGATGTTACTTTTATTCCCTCTTATAATGTACATCTAATGTGCACATTGCCAGTGGACACAAATGTCCTGTAGCTTAGTCCCACTTTCAGGATCTTCTTGTACGTTATCAGTATAGTGATTCTGATTATTATGCAGCCCAGCCAGTTACAAGATGATCTGTAAAATCAGGGCACAAAAACTATTGTAAAACACTAATATCTAGACACGGTGGGGCACATTTATCAAGGTAGTTGCACCAGAGTTCTGGCACAATTTGTGCCAATAATTCTGACATACATGCTTTACACCACATTTATTACGTGTTTTTGACAGTTTTTAAACACTTCTGTGTCTCGTCTGACTAAAGGGGTGTGATGTCAGTAAAAGGGTCTTGCTTCATGTGGGATGCCGCTCATCAAAACTTTGGCACAGTCAGTGGCATAAAGTAAGCCAACTTAGAAAAGGTGTGAAGTTAGACTAGACAGTTCAAACATGCGCCAGGTTTATCAACCCTATGATACATATGGCGTATTGTACGACTTTACACTGTCTTGTATCATTACATTAAATGGTCTTCAGAATAAGGGAACAGTGAAAACTAGCAACTGTGCAATTGGATGTCATTAGCAAAGCTGTCTTGTTTTCACTGTCTTCCTTATCTTCGTTTTCTGTTAACACTGTTCCCCAGTGCCGGTCGGATTCCACCTCTTTTCATTTCATTGGCTGATGGCTCTACTAATTTACATTCTGTCTGGCCCCCGGTCGGATTCACAGGAGCATGCATTTCTGCCTCTCTCACTCAGAATAAGGGGCCGGCAACATTTCACTCTGCACAGCCAGCAGTTGCACAGTAACACTGCAGCTGCTTCTACAATCAGAAAACAGCAGAATTGTGCTTGGTGTCTAATGCTCCTGCGTGTAAAGATAGAAGGGAGACAGATCTGTGCTGTTCTGGATGAGTTCATAGAAGACTGGATTCAAATGTAACAAACCCCCAGCTGTGAGAGGAGAAGAGATCAGTGCTCTGAGTTCATAGAAGACTGTGCTATGTAAACAAACAGCTCTTACAAAATAAGACTGCATTGGGAGAGAAATGACACAGTGACATGTGGACTCAGACAGAGAGTGGGGGAAGAGCAGAGATGTGCTATTCCCTCCCACTGATCTCAAACAAACACACTGACTCGGGAGCGAGCACGAACAGTGAAGGGGTGGAGAATGATGTCATCCCCCTTCAGTTAAGAAACACCCAGCTGGGAGGGGAAGAAACGCCCCTGGATTTGACGAGCTGAGAAACTGAGAGTACAATGAAACAGACGAAAATATGAAGCGATAAAAACCCTTTAATAACATCACAAGGAAAACCTGTATCACAGGGCAAAAACTAATATATCTACTAAAATGAACAAAAAATTAAACTGAAAAAAAGAAAATTTAAAAAAGAATTGATAATTTTATGCCAGAATAAAAGCAAATTCTCTCCTATGTACCAACCTTATGTATTATGCATTATGAAATATGAAAAAAAAAATGTACTTGCACCATGTTTGTGGATGTTTTGTTTTGTACGTTGTTCACTCATTGGTATAAATTATGTACTTGCTGCATTTTTCAGGTTGATATGATTTTGCCAATACCAGATATGTAGGGTTTTCTTTATGTTTTAATACCATAAAAAAATCCAGACGTTCACTATTTCTTAAATTTGCGCTGCAGCCCCATTTTCTGAGACCAATAAGTTTTTTGTACTTCCACGTATGGACCTGAGTGATGGTAGATATTTTGCAGACTGAAGTTTACTTATAATGGTACCATCTTGAAATAGATGCGACCTTTTGATCTATTTTTATTCCAATTTTTAGGGCATGTGAAATTACCCAAAAAATAAAATGTTTGCGTTATTTAATTTTTTTTCTTCTACGATGTTCAGCATTAGCGAAAAACGATGTTATATTTTTATAGATTGGACTTTTACAGACACAGCAATACCAATTATGTGTCACTCTTTATTATTTTATTGTTTTTATTTGTAAAATGGCAAAAGGGGCGGTAATTTCAACTTTTAGAGCCACATGTATGAAAACTGTCTAGGTCTAAGATTATGTCTCTACTGCACAGAAATCATCCGTTTCTTCAGTGTTTTTCGTTTTCTAAAAACGCTGAAAAAACGACTGTATAGCTGTCCCATAGACTTGTATAGTAAAAATATCCTGTTGTCTCCACAAAATGTCTTTTTCTGCTCGTTTTATTTACTGGTCGTCTTTTGAAACATGTTGCAAAAAATTCCAGAGCAGGGCAGAAAATTTACTACTGGAGTCTATGTCAAGCACCAGACTTTTTTGGAGCATTTTTTGGAATGAAAACCCACCCAGGAGATTAGTTCCACTTATAGTGCATGTTAACACAAGTTATTAATTTTGCATACAAGTGTCTGATGTGCCCTCGTTCGTACCGTTTGTAATACAGTTATCTTTCTTTTGTCGCTAACGGTTTTTGACTTATTTTGGCGCTAATAAAGTTACAGCGTTTTTGACTTTGAAAATATTTTTTTTTTACGGATATTAGCGCTAATAAAGTTCTCGCTTTTGTTGCTAAAACTCTGTTGTTTACGGATTTTGCCGCTAAAATCCATAAAAATCCGGATTTTAGCAACAAAATCCATTAAAAAAACGAATTTTAGTGCCAAATTCCGTAGCAAAAAGAATTTTAGTGGCAAAAGCGAGATAACTTTATTAGCGCCAAAATCCGTAACATGACTACAAGATTACATAAAAATGCAATAATGTGCTTTACATGCCCTTTTGTAGGGTGGAGCTATATGCAATGGCTTGATTTATGCATACATTAAAAACCAGACTTGAAGACAAGCAAAAATGCACGTAAAAAACGTGCCGCAAAACGCACCAAAAACCAGCCGTTTTTTCCAGCAGCTTTTAACAGGCAGTGGAAAAAAAACTCAATTTTATGAAAATTTTTAGGATTTTGGTTTTCAGGTCGTTTTTTTTTCATTGCAGTGTAGACATAGCCTCAGACTGTCTGTGTTGCCCATAGCAACCAGAGTTCCCCTTTCATTTCATGTAGTGCTCTGGAAAACTGAAAGGGAAGATTTGAAGATTTGAAAAACGTCTGAAACTGTCAACCATCCCCATAGACTTCAACAGAAAATCCACTCAGTAGTCTACACTGAGTGGATTTTCAACCACACAGATTTTCGGATGTTTTGTACAAAATACACAAATTTCCTTGGTATAGTTTTTTTATTTAAAGGTTTTCAGTAACCCCCTTTTTATTTTTTATTTTAAAAAATATGTTTATGCATCGCTAACTTCTGATAGCCATAACTTTGTTATTTTTTTCGTATACAAAGCTGTGTAAGAGCTTTTTTTTAGGGATAAACTGACATTTTTATTGGTACCATTTTGGCATATATGACATTGTGATCACTTTTCATCCCTTTTTTTGTATTGCTAGATGAACGAAAATCGCAATTCAGTGACTGTTTTTTTGTGAGTGGTTTTCGGCAATCACCACACGGGTTAAATTACATGAAAAATGTATAGGATGGGTGGTCGTTACGCATACCGAATATGTAAATGGCATTTGAAAAGTGGAAAAGGGTGGTGTACTTGTTTTACTTTAATTTTTGTCTTTTACTTTTTTTTACTTTTTCACTTTTTTTTGACTTGTCCCTATAGGGGACTTGTATCAGTGATCTTTAGATCGCTGTTACAATGGAGAGCAATACGTGGCAGCACTGCTCTACATGGCACTATGCCCCACCACGTCCACAGGGCCATACCAATAGTGATGTTACAGGCAGCCTGGCGATGTCCAGGACGTACCTGTACGTCCATTTGTGGGAAGTCACTTCCTGCTAGATACGTCCAATGTCGGGAAGGGGTTAAATTCCTTTTTTATTTTTTTACAACATTAAAGGGCTTTTAAATTTAGTAGCAATTTCTCACATCTTCAAGAAAATTTGCAAATCAGTGTGTAATGTAGCTAAAGGACGTCTACTTCTTTGCCTTTCTGGGTCTCTTCCAGTCTCTCTGTATCTCTGCTGGAACTTACTGATGACACTGTGACAATCAAAGCTCAGTGGCAACTTCTGTTTGAGAGCATCCTGCTTGAAGCTTGAATGAGAGCAGCAAGTTGTGCAAAAAGTACTGAAACATTGTTAAGTTGTAGATGTGCATCTAAAGTTAAGAGATGGTCTCATTTAGTGCATTTAAAACAAAAACCAAGAAATTTTATGGTCCTGAAATTTAAACCCAAAAAAATTTCCCCTAACAAAATGAGTGTTATATTTTATGGGGAAAATGTATATACGAGGATAGTTAGATAGTTTAGTTAGATAGATAAAAATAGATAATAGATAGATGGGAGAAGATAAAAATAAAAGCGGGTTTGGTCTAGTTGTTTAACCGACGTCCCCACATCCGGGAAATTATTGTTTCTAAGGCTTTGGTTTTGCTTTTTTTTTCCGGGGTAGGGAAAAATTTAATGCGGGTCCCAAGGTTTTTTTTCACATTTCGTCTCCCCAGCCCCCTCCCGGGACTTTAGCTCCCCCAATTTTTTTAAGCATTTGAGGGCCCATTCATCATACTTAGGGGGTTTGAGCGATTACTTTTGGCCCTATAAAAAATGGGGCGATATCGATATCGGCACCACCCGTTTAAGGGTTTTTCGGGTGAGCTTTCGATTATGACCCATGACCTTTCAAGTCTAGGGGGAGAGCAACAACACCTTCTTCTTACACCCAAACAGGGAAAGGAGAAGCTGGAAATTAACCCCAAAACGGTCAAATGGAAAACGGCACATTTTAGGCAACCCCACTTGGGGGGGCTTTTTAAAACCCCACAGAAAAAAGTCACAAAACCAAATTCACATCCCTGTTTTGGGTCCCAACAGCATGACCCTTAAACCTGCATCCCCCAAAAATTAAAAAAAAGTGCCAGAAGGCAGTATTATTTGAACCCCCAAATTTTTACTTAAAACGGGAATTTTGAATATCCCGTCCTGGCCCGCAGCATGAGCCCCAAACCTTTTCTGCCCCCTTTTTAAAAAAGGGTGCTGGGAAAAGGAGCCCTTTGAACCACCATTTTATTTGAAGGGGACACTAACTAAAATCTGCCCTTTAAACCGCGGGAAAGACCATTAAACCTGTCAAAACCCACAGTTTAAAAAAGTCCCGGGAAAATAGGAGCTTTAACCCCTTTTTAAAGGGAATTTGGCCCATTGACTAGAACTGTCCTGGCCGCAGTATGACCTTTAAAACCCTGTTGCCCCCCAGTTTAAAAAACCCCAAAAAAAGGAGTCTTTCAACCACCTTTTTAGTGAATTGGCATTGCCCAAACCCCTTTGCCCGGGACCGCAGCATGCCCCTTAAAACCCCTGTCTAAACCCCCAGTTTAAAAAAATGCCAAAAAAGGAGTCTTTCAACCACTTTTTTTAATTTAAACTGGACATTGGAACAAATACCTGTCCTTTTTTTTGGGCCACACCCGGGACCCAGGGCCGGAGTTACAGGGGGTCTTTTTGGAGCCCAGGCTGGCGCCCTGCCCCATCTATTAAACCCAGGAAAAAATTGCCCTGATGACGCAGCAACGAAAATGTTGTGCTGAAGCAGAGTGGAACGGAAGTGTGAGAACCCCACCCTTTCCCTCAGTACACAGTCAAGACCTGGGTAGCGCTTCCCCCCCCTCCGTATGAGTGGGGCCCAAAATTTAGCTTCATTTGGGGAAAAAAACTGGGGGTTAACTTTCCCCGGTTCCCCCGGGTCCCTTTTTTTCCCTTGGGGGCATTCTTTTTTAAATTTTTAACCCCTTTTGGGGGCGGGGAGAAAATTTTGCCCTCTGTATTTTTGTTCTCGGGCCGGGGCCCTCCTTTCTCCATTTTTCCTCTCAATAACCTACTTTGGGTAAATTTTTTTCCTGTACCTCCCTTTTTATTTTTTCAGAGGTTTTTTTTAAACCCGCTATTTTGTACATGAAAATTTTTTTTTAGTATTTAATTTGAAAAAAAACATTTTTAAAATGGGAGGGAAACCCACCATGTTTTTGGGTTTCTTTTTTTTTAAATTGCTTTAAAATGGGTTTTTTCCCCAATACAGGGATTGATAGCTATTTTAAAAGATCTTGCAAAAACAATTCTTTGCAATATTTTTTCCTTTAAACTTTTCCTACCTTTTCCCTTTTTTCTGACAGCACCATTTACCCTTGGGGCCACTCTTAAAATTTGGGTTGAAGAACAAATGTTTTGTTAGAAACAATTTTTTTTTTTTTTGGGGGGCCCTGTAGTATACCCTGCTTTTTCAAACAAAATGCCCCCAAAAATTCAAAGCGGACCCCTTGAGCCACTTTGGACAATTTTTTGAAAAAAAAAATTTGTCTTTTAGAAACAACTTTTTTTTTTTAATAGGACCTTTTATTTATTGCTGCTTTTTCAAAGCTGCATGACCCAAAAAATTTTAAAAAGATTTTCAGCCATTTTAAAAAAAATTGTGAGGGAAAAATTTGCCACTTAAAAGCCGCATTTCTGTTCCAAAGGCCCATAATTATAGCTGTTTTCTCACAGAACATGACCTAAAAAACCCATTGACAATGGCGAAAATTCTTAAGATGAAGTGAAAAAAGGAAAAAAGGGGTTTGTTGTCAAAAAAACCCTTGCTGTCTTTTACAGTCTCCTCACAGCAAAAACCAGCAAAATGAACTGTTTTTAAAAAGAAAAAAAAAAAAATTTGCAGTAAGAAATGATCATTTTAAAAAACATTTTTAAAGATGACCTTTTCCCTGTTTGAAGAGGAATAAAAAGGGTAGACCCGGAAAACTAACGGGGGACCTCGGAAATTTGGGGGCCCCACAACATCATCAGGATCCTTTGCCTGATTCATTTTGATGAAAGTCAACGATCCACATCACCCGTGGAAAGCCGGTTTACGTTTGTCTGTAATGACTCCTCCAGCTGTGCTGAAGGTCCGCCCGATATGCCCGCTGGCTGCTGGGCGGGGAAAAAACCCCTTATGGCGGGACAACCAGGGGGGCCATTCTTTCCATTTTGGATACCCAAAAGTTTTTGGGTCCGGAACAAATACAAAAAAAACGGTTTTGGGAACGCAGTTTGCCCTTGCACCATGATTTTAAGCTAAACTCGTGTTTGGATGTGTCCCTGCATTGCTGGGGTTGGTAAGGTGGAAAATTAAAGGGATTGCCTGAGGTCCCCTTTTTGGTTTCCCCTGCCCCCTTTGCCGGGGGGGCTGCCGCAAAGCCTTTTGGGGCACTCTACTGCTGTAAACGTCGCTGTTTTGTTCCCCCCCCGAGACTTTTGGGGGGTAACCCTTTTGAAGCCAGACGCAACACATGTCCCCAGTTAAATAAATCAGCAAGGTCTCCTTTTTTCTTGCATTTTACTCTCTATTTGGGTGGGGGGAAGGGGGGGGAAAGTCCCTAAGTTTTGTTTTCTCCCGGGGGGACCCAGGGGGGGTGGCCCCCCAAAAAGAAAACCTGTTGTTCATTTTGATGGCCTTAATGCGAGGTTTCATTTTTGGGGAAAATTTGGAGCACCCCAACACTAAATTTTGAGAGGGGACCCCTTGTTTTCCCCAAGCCTCTGGGTCGGGGGGCACTAGAAAACCCCTGACCCTTCCCCCATCTTCCTCCCCCCCCTAAAAATTCGCCCCAACCTCTTTAAAAGGCCCAAGGACTTTTGGGTAAAAATGGGTGTCAAAAATCCCTCCTCCTCCCCCCTCCTCCGCCCTCCGGCAAAAGCTTAAACACGCCCTGATTTGGGCCTGAAATGTTTCCCCTGAGGCTAAATGCCCCAACCTTGCACTAGCCCGGGAAACCCCGAACTACGCTAATAAAGCCCGTGAAATTGGGAAGGAAAACTGTCGGGCCTTGGGGATTTAAAGGAGAAAAAGGTTTCCCGTGTCCGCATCTGTGTCGTCTCCTCCTCCGTCGCTGGCGGGACCGGGTTTTTTTCAGAGTGCCCAAATCAAACTTCCAAAACCTAAAAATCACCACAATGTCATCTGAAAAGGGGCCCTTTGTCCGCACGACCTTTTTGGGTGGCTTCTTAAAAAATGGAAGGGGGGGTCCCGATTTCTTTACCTGCCTCCACTCTCGGGGGCTCAACACCCCGAGGTCCGAAACCCCCTCTTGTCAGGCCATGTGTAACTTCGACTGCGTAAGGGCATGCGCTTTTGCCACAATGCTGGAGCATTTTAGGGTGGAATTCCGGCGTGTTCCCCAACGCCCAAAAATTTAGAGGGTTACGGGGAGGCCGACCCTACCTGAAAACCGCAGCCAGGCGGGACGAAGCGGGGTGCGAATGGCGGAAGTGCGAACTTAGACTTCGAGTTTTCCCCTTTCAGCAGGCATCTAACACTTTTTTTTCCCCTCAGCAGGCTTTCAGCCCCGGGTAGCCCTTTAGCTTTTCTGGACGAAAAGGGTTCTTTGACATGTGCCGGGAAGGATTTTGTTTCCACCCCTTTCCCGATCTTAAGGGCGGCCAGGATTTGCCCTTTTATCGCACACCCCCTTTCCCTGGCACGGGTTTTCTTGGAAAACCCAGCCCACCCGCCCTTTTCCCCTTTTGCGGAGAGCCATCCACAGCCCCTGACCTGTTTTGTGGGGGGGTTCCCAAGACAGTTTAAATTTTAAAACCCCCTTGGTTTCTCTGGGCCCCCGTGATCCCAAACCAAGGCTTTGGGGGGAAAGAACCCTGCAAAACCCTGGGGTTTTTTTTGGGGAAAGGCTGGGGCCCGGGGCCTGAACCCCCGTAAAACCCCCAAGGGCCCACCCACCCACCCTACCCAGTGAGCTGTCACAGAGTTAAAGCGGCCTTGGCCGTGCTTACTAGCCCAAAGTCCCCCGGTTGGTCAGGGATTTTTTCGGCCACAGATGCAGACAAGCCCCTTAAAATTTTTTAGTTTGGAAACGTGGCGGCCGGGCAGGGGGGTTTTTTTCGGGCAAAAAAAATTCCCTGCTTGGCATCGGGTATTGGGGGCGGGCCCAAGGGCCAGGGACGGGGCCGGAACCCACCCTGGGGCCCCCACCAGACGGAAAGGCAACATTTCCAAGGCCAAAAGCCGGGCAGCCGACATTCGGGCCCTTTTGGCTTTGGGAGGGGTTTGGTTAAAGTGTTTCTTCTGCTTCCCAAAACCCGGAAGACAGAAAGGGTGGCCCGCCCAGAAGGCCGCTGTATGGCGTGCAGGTCGTCAAACCCGGGGGAAGGAAAGGGGGTTGGATGGGTCTCTGGTGGTGTGGTGGTACTCGGGCGCGGGGGCTGAACGGAGGCCCGATCTCTGATCATGACTCTGAGAACAATGGGCCCGTGAGGAAAGCTTGGGGGTGGGGGAGGAGGCAAAAAAAGACCCGAGGGTTTTTGGACGTGGTTGGGGGGCCCCGGGGTGGTTGGCCTTTTTTGGCCCAAATGTTGCCTCCCATTTCAACCAATTTCATTCTTGCATGTGAAAAAAAACATGTTGGGGGGGTGGGTTAAACCCTTAAAGGTTTTTTCCCCCCTACTTATGCGTTAAGGGAAAGGCGGAAAATGACATGCCCGGGTGAAACGAGGCTTGGTCCCAAAAAAGGGCCCCGGCCCTTTAGAGGTCCGGGGGTTTTTTACGGGGATAAGGGGGGGGGGTTTGCGTTGACCGTGGCTGGCGGAATCATATCAACGGGCTTCCCGCGACCGCCCTCCCCCCCTTTTTGAGGCGGAAAACCCCTAAATGACACTACCCCATCATCTTCCTCCTCGCCAGTGATGAAGCGCTCGCAAGCAAAATTCTGCTGAAAAGGGCCCGTTTGGGTTTCCCCAATGTTTGTTTTTTTATCATCAAAAACAACGGCGAAATCGTCGTCCACTTTCTGCCCTCCCCGGACTGCGGGCTCTGTAAGAGGGGACCCGCCCAAGGCGTTGCGACTGCCTGGGATTTTTTGCCAAAATTTACCGGCTTTCCTTTTCCCCCTCGAAAGGCTTCCCGTAACGGGGGTAGAGCAGAGAAAATCATCCTCTTTGGCCCCCTTGATCTTTTAAAATGCCTTCTGAAACCCCCAACCCCCCATTTTGTCATCAAAAAGGTCTTCGAAAATGGGTTTTCCACCCGTGGTGGGACACGTTTTGAAAATTTTGGGTTCTTCTGTTGGACGGGGTGCTGGTGATGCTGAAGACGACATTTTTTGGCCCGTGACTGGGAGGGGGCGGGAGGTAAGTCGCTGGGTTTTGGGTTTCATTAACCCCCTGAAGGACAGATTTGGGGACGCGGGTTTGTTCTGAGATTCACAGGGGGCCCGACCCAGCGATGAAAAGGGCCCACGGTCATGCAAAGGGTGATCCGCTGGCATGGTGTTGTCCCCCCAACGCCCTTTAAGGAGCACCTTCTCTCATACCTCTTCTCCATGTCCTTTCCCCCCCCTTTGCCCTTACCACCTGAAAAATTTTTGCTCCATGTTTTAAAATTTTACAAATTTGAGAAGTTTTTGGAAGAGGTTTTTGGAAAATCTCTTATTAAAAAAACGGCAAATCAAAGCCATTCTCCAATCCCTCAAATCAAAACAAAAATTTCTTGGGTTCAAAAAAAAAATTTCCCAAAATAGATCTACAAGTCAACAAAGCGGCCTGGCCAAAGTGAAAAAAAAAACGTATCTGAAATGTATTTAGATTTAAAAAAAGGTATTTTTTGGAAAATAAACAATTTTACCTGTGGTAACTAAAACAATTGTGGGGTTCAAAATTTTAAATGCAAAGGGGGCTCTATCAACAAATTTTGGACTGGCAAAAATGCAAAAAAACACGTATCTGTTAATGTAATTTTGGATTAAAAAAAGGTTTTTTTTGGCCCTATCAATTCACCCTGTGGTGACTTAAAAAAATTTCAAATATTCACAAATTAAAATGCAAGGTCCCAATGAACCCAAAACTATAGTGCAAACCAAAATCAAAAAAAACGTATCGGGAATTTTTTTTGGGTAATAAAAGGTATTTTTTGGGGACCTATAATTAAACCCGTGGTGACTAAAAAAAATTTCAGTATTTTACAATTTTTAATTTCAAGGGGCCTAATGAAAAAAGCTGTAGTGGGGCCCCAAAGTTTAAAAAAAAAATATCTGTTTTGTTTTCGGGGTAATAAAAAGGGATTTTTTGGCAAACCCATCAATTCACCTGTTGGGGGACTTAAAAAAATTTCAGTAAATTTACTTTTTAAACAAGGTGCCTCAATGAAAAAAAAAAAAAGGGGGAAGTGCACCAAAAACAAAAACACGATCTGTAATGTATTCGGATAAAAAAAGGTTTTTTTTTTTGGGACCTATCAATTTTACCCGGGGGTGAATAAAAAAAAAGGGAGTATTCCAAAATTTTAAATGGGAAGGTTTCCCCAATGAACAAAGCTGTAGTGCGCCAAAGTCAAAAAAAAAGATCTGGGAAAATTTTTTTCGGGAAATTACAAGGGGATTTTTTTTCCAAACCCATCAACCCGTGGGTGACTTGCTGGATTTTTAAAATTTAAGTACAAGGGGGACTAACAAACAAAGGTGGAATGGGCAAAAAATTTAAAATGAAAAACCTATTGAAAAAGTAAAACTGATAATAAAAAATGGATTTTGCACCTAAAAAAAGAACCTGCAGTTAAAAAAAAAAAAAACTAAAAAAGGTGTATCCTAAAGTTCAGGTGCCCCAAAATCCAGGAAATATTTTTAATAGAAAAAATGTTTAAAAAAAAAAAGCTATTGCAATGTCTACACTAAGTCCTTGGTGAACTTTTTTCCAGATTCTTTATAGAGCTTGTTTTGTTTCGCCCGCGGGGGGCCCCCCCTCCTCCCCCCCGTACTTTAAAACAGTAGATCCCCCTTTAAAAAATTTTCTACCTAACTATATAAATTTTTCCCAAACTCTTTAAACTAACCCAAATTTTTAAGGGTCACAGCTAATTTGTAAAGGTTTTTCTGTGAAGAAATATAATTTAAATTTTGCCTGAGCTGTTTGGGGGCACAAGCAGACGCACGTCCTTTTGCTCTTTAGAAAGCTGAGGAACTGAGGTGAACAGGAAAAAAGCTGTTCTATGTTTAAAAAAAGGTCATGTTTATTTTTCCCGCCAATCGCAACCATTCACAAACCCAAATAAAGACCCCGCACAAACTTCTACCCTCCCCCTAAATTTTGTAATCTGATTTTTCTGGCAGCCAAAAAATTTAAAGGGAAGCCCGAAAAAAAGGGGCCATCTTTAAAAGATGAAAAAACCCTTTTAGACTCTCGGTTCAAAAAATTTGAACAAAAAAGTTTTAAACTGCCCCCGACTTTTAACTGATCTCAAAAGCGGGCGTCCTATGAAAAATTTTCCCCCAATCGAGCCAATTTAGGGCCCCCCACTGGGTCAACCGACCTCCATTAAATTTAAGGAGAAAAAAAAAAAAATACCCAACCCGGGAAGCTTCCCCCTTTTTATGACAGCCTGTGAGGAGTGGGCGGGGGGCAGAAAAACCCCAAAAAAGGAAGCACCCCTTCCATCCCATATAGGGGTTTAAAAACAATGTACACCCGATAAACCCAAAAGTTTTCTGCACACAAAAAAAATTTTTTGAAAAAAAAAAGTTTGCAAACCGGGTGCCAATGGCAGGGCGCGGCACAAATTTTAATTAAACTTTTACACACACGACCGCTGCCCGCGCAACACTACCCGCAAAAAAGGGGAATACACTAAAGTGGAAAAACCATTTAAAAAAGCATTTTTTGCTATCTACACACATGAAAAAAATTTGAGACTCCCCGGGTTTACATTTTTTTGATCAAAAATTTTAAATTTATTTTTTTTTTCTCTTGAATAAAGGAGGTCGGTTTTACCCCCGTGGGGGGGCCTTTATTGGGTCATGAGAGGTAAAGATAGCTTTGGACTGCCCGCTTTTTAGATCACGTTTAAAGTGTGGGCAGTTTTAAAAATTTTTTTTGATCAAAAATTGTGAACCCGGGTCTCAAAGTTTTTTCAAAGTGTGAAAGATAAACATAAAGGGTTCTTTAGGGTTTTTCCAAAAAAGGGAGTGTATTGCCCTTTTTGCAGTAGTGTGCCGCTGGCGCGGGCCCGTGGTTTACATGTTTTTAAATTAAAAATGTGTGCCCCCAGCCCTGCCAGGGCACCCCGGTTTTTCATAGTTTTTTCAGAAATGTTTTTTGTGGCAGAAACATACGTTATACTTGGTGTAAAATTGATCTTAAACTATATGGGATGGAAGGGGTGCTTCCATTTGGGTTTCTGTCCCCGCCCATTTCTCACAGGCTGTCATAAGAAGGGCACTTGCAGGTTGGGTATTTTTTATTTTTTTCTCTGAAAAAAATGGAGGGTCTTTTTGGGACCCAGTGGAGGCCTGATTGGCTCGATTGAGAGGTAAAGATAGCATAGGACTGCCCCGCTTTTGAGTTCACGTTGAAAGTCGTGGGCAGCTTAAACATGTTCTGATCAAGATATGTGAACCGAGAGTCTCAAAGTTTTTTCATGTATGATAGATAGCATAAATGCTTCTTTAGGGATTTCGACGTAGTGTATTGATCTTAATAGATGATGCACAGATTTTAGCCTTAATTATCGCATGATCTAAAATTATCGATCAACATAAAAACTGTGCCGATTTCAACTTTGTCGATAATAATCGCTCAACACTAATCATACAGATGTATGAACTATAGTACGCCATAACTTGTACCAAGCACAGCACTTATGAATGTGCCAAAGATATGCACCAAAGCTATGAGACAAAGCTATGAGACAAAGATATGCTATGCACCAAAGAAATGGCGTGATATGCTTTGCTTGTAAGGCATAGCACACTCCAGATTTATGAACCCACATACGACAGGTTCATACATATTGTTCAACAGAAAATAATAGATGGCACAGCGGTTCCAGAGATCCAATAAAATGAATATGTTTAATTCCAATTCATTAAAATAAGGAAAAGCACCTCCATAGCATTGCAAAGAAAATTCCCCAGTTAAGGCCGACACGTTTCGGATGGCACTCCACCATTAGTCATGGCATAAAAACAACAACTGGCTAGTGCAAATATATATACTGCTGGTACAAAATCAATATGGTAACTCACCTGGCTATGCCCGCAATCTCCAAAGGTGTGCGGCGTCCCGAGCTTCCGGGACGCCAGAGACAACGAGACTGCGCAATCCCCGGCACCGCGGACTTCCGGAAGGAGATGGCCATGGATGTAGGTCGCTGACTTTTCAGGAACAGATGTCTATTCTCACTTTACAAGAGTTATGTGGAGAATCATCTGACCCTGCTAGGGTTTTTGCTAGAATGGACTCTACAGACAGACAGCAGAAAGCTGCGCTTGTATTTCAGAATATCATTAGCAATATACCCAGATCCTCAGACTTTGCATCCAAATTGAAAGAATATGAAAAACTCAAAATTCAAGAAAAACGTGTTTGGTGGGATCATACCACATTGTCCAACTATATTCAAAGAGATATGATACCTCATTGTCTTCGCTTAAGGAAAATTCCTACGACCATATTTTCTGCAGATTTTATGACAGAATGGAATCAGATTTTATCTGCTTGCTCTTTAAATCTCATGGCTTTTATAGTCAAGTATGAGGAAAGTAAATTGAAAGAAATTTCCACTGAAATTCTAAAGATGAAGGAAGAACTACAGTCCCTTGTGGAAACTAGTCAGTTTGATATTATGATAAAACAGGTGGATGCAAATATCGAGAAAATAGAAAGTTCTCTAATGGAAACCAAGAGAACTAAATTTCAAAGAGACATACAAGATTATGAGCAAAATACAGTCTATGAATGGGGATGTCGCAGATTTGATTCAACTACCCCAAAGTCTATCCTGAAGTGAAGAAACCAACATGTTCCTCATTTATACCGAGGACGTGAGAGCTTCGGCTCAATGGACTCAGGCTCTGCCACAGATAATAATGGAGACTCTATGGAGGATCTCACCTCACATGCTACTGCTCAATCAAGTTCACGTCAATCTAAAAACAAAAAGCGAACAAAAAACGTAGGAGGTGGAAGGGAGAAAGGAAACACAGAAAAAACCAAAATGAAAACCCAACAAGTCCAGAACACTTGAAGTCACAAGATATACACGTTTTAAATCTTTCCTCATTCGAATTGGACGCTATACAAGTTAAAATTTTGTCATTAGGCTTGAATTTTGGTCTTTAAACTGATTTTGATGTATTCGTAGAAAAAGGCAACTTTATCCAGCAGCATCTGGGGTGAGGTAAAATAATCCAACTTTTATTTAAATATGATTAAAAAGATAAATCATAAACAAAAAATAGATAGAAAAACTATGCGAACGCTCACGCGTTTCGGAAGACATGCTTCCTTAATCATAGCATTCTGAAAACTGGCAACAAACTCTCTTATATAGTTCGAACCAATCAGTTCACATGTGTAATCAGCGAATGTTAACCCTTAGCAAACCAAAAGAGAAAGAAGAAAATAAAAAATAAAAAGAATAAAAAAAAGGGCACATAAATGTATAAACACAAATGCATAAAATCTAAAAACAAGATCATGATTCTGTCAGTAGCAAGTAATGCAATAGTATTAATTAACAAAAAATCTACACACAAAGACAATAGATTTATATATCCAAAAATTATAATATTAATACTGATACATGAGATCTTGTCGTCTGTTTAACCCCAATGGAGAACGAGTGGCTAATTTAGAAATCCACCATGCCTCTCTACTCAATAATTTTTTATGGTGGTAACCACCCCTCAATGGTCTACTGACTTTTTCAATACCCATGAAGGCAAACCCCTCTGTACTCCCCCCATGTATCTCCAAGATATGTCTAGATGCTGCCCACTAGGTGCTGCCCCATCTAGTGGGAAATCAGTCTGTCCAGATTATTTGGGTTTTCGTAGTGACTTCTATCCGGTACAATCGAGACCTAGGGGTAAGGATTTGTTTCAGGAGCATATAGAACATGATCTGTTAATTCTATATAACAACATGGAATTTGATGCTGCAAAATCTAATCTTACTAGACAGGAGACTGCAGCTATCAGGGAACTTCGTTCTAATACTGATTTACTGGTTCGATCTGCGGACAAGGGCGGTGCGGTTGTACTGTTGAATGCAGGTTTATATAAGAAACTTAACCTTCAGTTGTTAGAAGACAGCAGTACATATCGTCCCTTGCCGACAGATCCAACCAGTTTATTTCAAACAAAATTGAGGAAACATTTAGAAGAAGGGGTCACTATGGGAGCCATTTCATCTACATTGGCTAATAAACTTTTTGTTGCTCATCCTGTCACACCAATCTTTCACTCCCTTCCCAAAGTGCATAAGGGTATTTTTCCTCCACCATTGCGCCCTATTGTAGCGGGCATTGGTTCTGTGGGAGAACCACTGGGAGCATGGATAGACACTTTATTGCAGCCTTTGGTTAATCAGTTACCAGCTTCCATTAAAGACACAAAGAGCTTAGTTGCTGTAATGTCGCAGGCTCCATGGGACATGTCATGTTCCTGGGTAACCTGCGACGTACTCAGTTTATATCCGTCTATTCCACATGACCTAGCCATTGACTACCTCACTTCTCATTTACACTGTTTCAGTTCCTATTCTGACACTTTGAATGAATTTATTATTCTGAGTGTCGATTTTTTGCTGTTTGGTGTTTTTTTATTTTTTTCCTCTCTGGATAATGGAGGTCGGTTGACCCAGTGAGAGGCCTGGATTTGGCTCTATTGAGAGGTAAAGATAGTATAGGACTGCCCGACCTCAGATCATGTTGAAAGTCGTGGGCAGCTTAAGCATTTTTTGATCAAAATATGTGAACGAGAATCTCAAAGATTTTTCATGTATGATAGATAGCATAAATGCTTCTTTAGGATTTCCATGTAATGTATTGCCCTTTTTGCAGTCGTGTGCCGCTGGTAGGTGGTGTGCGTATATATATATATATATATATATATATATATAATATAATATATATATACACTCACCGCCATTATTAGGTACACCATTAGTAACGGTTTTGGACCCCCTTTTGCCTTAAAAACTGCCTCAATTCTTTTGGCAAGTTTCCCAAAAGGGTTGCAACGACCCAAATTGGGTCCCAAAGGGGGGCCCAAAGAGTCCAAAAATATTCCCCCCCATGAACCACCACCCCCAGCCTGAACCTTTGTCAAGGCTGAGGGTTTCCAAAGCTTTCATGTTTTGACCCCCCAAAATTCGCCCCTCCCATCCGAATTCGCAGCAGAAATCGGACTCATCGACCAGGCAAGGGTTTTCCCAATCTTCACTTCCAATTTCGTGAGCGGGGCAAATTGGAGCCTAATTTTCCTTTTCTTAGTTTAAACAGTGGCACCCGGGGGGGTTTCTGCTCTGAAAGCCCATCTCCCCAAAAAGTTTCGCCGTACTGTGCTTTCAGAGTGCTTTTCTCCCTACCTTTGGGTTGTAAGGGTGGTTTTTTTTGAGTCACTGTTGCCTTTCACACTCAAACCAGTCTGCCCTTTCCCCTTTACCTTGGCATCAAAAAAGGCATTCCCCCACGGACTGCCGCTCACTGGATGTTTTTTTTTTTGGACCATTCCGTAAACCCCTAAGAGGGGTTGTGCGTGAAAATCCCGGGGAATCACATTTCTGAAATACTCAGACCACCCCTTCTGGCACCAAAAACCCATGCCACGTTCAAGGCATAAAATCACTTTTCTTCCCCATACTGGCTGGGTTTGAACGAAAGGAGATTTGTCTTGACCATGTCTACATGCCTAAATGCACTGATTGCCGCCATGTGTTTTGGCTATTAGAATTCAGTGTTAACGACATTGGGACAGGTTACAAATAAGTGGGGGTGAGTGTATAAATATTTAATTTTATATAAAATTTATATTAAAAATATTATATATATATATAATTTTAAATATATATGTGTGGCTAAACCCTGCCATGGCACCCAGGTTTGCTATTTTTTTTTCAAAAATGTTTTTTTGTGGAGAACCATACGTTTGTATTAGGTGTATATTGCTTTTAATCTATATGGGGAGGAAGGGGTGCCTCCATTTTGTTCTCTGCACTACGCCCACTTTCACAGGCTGTCATAAAAGTGCAGCTTGCAGGTTTGGTGTTTTTTTATTTTTTTCCTCTCTGGATAATGGAGGTCGATTGACCCAGTGAGAGGCCTGATTTGCTCTATTGAGAGGTAAAGATAGTATAGGACTGCCCGACCTGAGATCACGTTGAAAGTCGTGGGCAGCTTAAGCATTTTTTTTATCAAAATATGTGAACGAGAATCTCAAAGATTTTTCATGTATGATTAGTAGCATAAATGCTTCTTTAGGGATTTCCATGTAATGTATTGCGATTTTTTGCTTAGACACAACTAGTTTTCCTTTGACAGGTCATATTTTTTACAGTGTCATGGCGCTTCTATGGGAGCTAGGTTCTCTCCTTCCCTGGCTAACATTTACATGTCGGCCTGGGAGAAGAAATACCTGTTCTCTGAATCTTGTCCCTTCTCCCTCCACATCAAGTAGTATGGTCGTTATTTAGACGACCTGCTCCTGGTGTGGGGGGGAGGGGGAGATAATACCACGGCTTTTGAATTTGGTGAGTACATCAATTCTAACGATATGAACTTGAAGTTCCCTTTGGAGTGGCATATGTCCACTGTGAGCTTCTTGGATGTTACATTGATGGGTACTATAGAAGGGAATATTGAAATCTCTCCCTATAGGAAGAGCATGGCCCGCAATACAACATTGTACGCTACATCTTGCCACCCACGTCATGTAGTCACTAATATACCCGTAGGTGAACTGATTAGGACTAAGAGGCACTGTACTTCTAGTCATCAATACGATATCAGTCAGAAAGAATTATTTTGCAGATTAAGAGCACGGGGCTACCCACATTGGTCATTAGATCGGGCGGCCAAAAAGGTAGCACTTATACCACGAGAAAGTCTCCTAAAAAAATCAGAATAGAAGAACGAAGCTTCCTAGATCGGATACGGTAGTTTTTTCAACCCCATATAGCCCTCAGTTTAATAACATTGTGTCCATTATTAAGAGACATCTTCCTTTATTAATAAACTCCGAAATGGAAAGCATTGTTTCTGACAGGAATATCCAATATGTCCCTAAACAAGGCATGACCTTAGGTTCTTTACTATCACCCAGCTTATTCTTATCAGATTCAGGCAGGGGAGAGGGACACTGGCTATCAGTTAAGGGCTTTTATAAATCCGGCCATAATCGCTGCATTGCATGCGGCTTTGCGGAGGTTTCAAAAAAGTTTAAGGCTTGTAGTACTAACTATACTTATGATGTGCTATCTTATATTAATTGCAACACAAAATACGTCATTTACCTTATCACATGTCGTTTTTGCAATCTACAATATGTTGGTTGCACCACAACATCGTTGAAAACCAGAATTAGACGTCATCTTTCAGACATTAGATCATCTCATCTCAAGGCGTGGGTATCTCGGCAGCATCTAGACATTTCTTGGAGATACATGGGGGGAGTACAGAGGGGTTTGCCTTCATGGGTATTGAAAAAGTCAGTAGACCATTGAGGGGTGGTAACCACCATAAAAAAATTGAGTAGAGAGGCATGGTGGATTTTTAAATTAGCCACTCATTGTCCATTGGAGTTAAATAGACGACAAGATAACATGTATCGGTATTAATATTAATATTATAATTTTTGGATATATAAATCTATTGTCTGTGTGTGTACATTTTTTGTTAATTAATACTATTGCATTACTTGCTACTGACAGAATCATGATCTTGTTTTTAGATTTTATGCATTTGTGTTTATACATTTATACATTTATGTGCCCTTTTTTCTTTCTTTTTTTTCTTCTTTCTCTTTTGGTTTGCTAAGGGTTAACATTCGCTGATTACACATGTTAACTGATTGGTTCTGAACTATATAAGAGAATTTGTTGCCAGTTTTCAGAATGCTATGATTAAGGAAGCATGTCTTCCGAAAAGCGTTAGCATCGTTTTTCTGTCAATTTTTTGTTTATGATTTATCTTTTTAATCATATTTAAATAAAAGTTGGATTATTTTACCTCACCCCGGATGCTGCTGGATAAAGTTGCCTTTTTCTACGGATACCTGCTAGAGACATCTCCAGTCCCTCCGTGCACTCTGGAGGTTGTTATTTATATGAGAGGTGAGCTGACTGCACTGTTTGGAACTTTCTGATTTTGATGTATTCTCTACACTCAAAGATATAAATAAGTTTATAAGATCTCTTACATTAAGACAACATTTTTGGTCTGTTCCTGGGAACTCAGGTGACATTAGCATCCAGGATAAAGATAGGCCCGATGAAGATATTAATGTTCAGGGAGATAGTGAGGTCTACCAAGTCATAGGAGATGGCCATGGATGCAGGTCGCTGACTTTTCAGGAACAGATGTCTATTCTCACTTTACAAGAGTTATGTGGAGAATCATCTGACCCTGTGGAATGTGTTACACAATCCTATACTCTTTCTGCCACCAACTAGGATTTTTATCCCATCCATTCACGTACTCAGAGTATGGATCGCTTCCAAATACTAATAGAAAGAGATCTGAGGGCATTAGCAAAAACTGTGTCCCCCAGTCCCAATTTTTCTATTCTCACTAAAATAGAACAAAGGGCTCTCAAACAATTAAGAGAAAATTCAGAGTTAGTGATTAAGATGGTGGATAAGGGGGGCACAGTGGTTGTGATGGATAAATCTAGATATGTTCAAAATATACAAATTATTGTAAATTGACACAGGATCCAACTCATCGTTTTAAAATTCAGATGCAATCTATTCTATCGGAAGGTGTAGCTATAGGGGCTCTTACACAAAAACAAATGGATTATATCTTGGTGGATTGTCCTGTCACTCCCATCCTTTACGGGCTCCCCAAAATACATAAAAATGTAAGCAATCCCCCCATGCGGCCCATTGTTTCGGGAATTGATTCCCTTTTGGAAAGATTGAGCCAATGGTTAGATAGTCTCTTACAACCATTGGTGTCTAGGGTTCCCAGCTATCTACAAGACACTTGTGATGTTTTAAGCCATTTGCGGGGTATCACATGGGAGAGGGATATGGTGTGGTTGAGCTGTGATGTTGAGGCCCTCTACACCAGTATCCCGCACCAGGTCGCCCTCCATGCGCTTTATTTTCACTTGCGCACCTTTAGTTATTACTCGAAGGAATTGACAGAATTTATTGTTACTGTTACCGATTTCTTGATGACGCACAATTACTTTTCTTTTGATTCTGTTTTTTATTTACAAATTAGGGGGGTGTCGATGGGGGCGAAGTTCTCACCTTCCCTGGCCAATTTTGGTCAAGGCTAGGTGGGAGTTCGCCTACATCTACACCCCTGAAAATCCATTCTTGTATTCTCTTTTTTGGTATGGCAGATACATCGATGACCTCCTCTTTGTGTGGAGGGGCGATGTATCTGCCATGACCTCATTTATGTTTTATTTGAAAAATAATTTTTGCAATTTAAGTTTTGTGCATCAGATCGGTACCAGTGTCATTCATTTTTTGAATTTGGAGTTGTCTGGTGAACCTGGACTAAACATCGGGACAAAAACATATCGTAAAGCTACAGCAGGGAACACCATCCTTCACCATTGTAGTCATCATCCCAAACACACCCACAGGTCTATTGCTGTGGGTGAAATGACCCGTGCAAAAAGAAATTGCAGTCAGGCAAGTGATTTCTTAGTGGAATGCAAGAATATTTCAAAGAGATTAAGCAATAGGGGTTATCCCTCTTGAATGTTACAACGAGCATCCACTATTGTAAATCACAAAACAAGGGACCGATTACTAAGTAGTAAGAAATTACAGACCCCCAAAAATAGAAAGAATACTCTAGTACTGAACTACAGTGCCCAATTCCAAAAAGTTAGAGAGATTGTCATCAAACATTTACCAATTTTGACTGAAGATTCCATACTTGAGGGTATTCTCTCTAAGGTGTTCAGGTGGTGACTAGAAAATCCCGTACCTTGGGGAACTTACACCAAATTTAGTCGCCAGAAAAAATTGTAAACAAAATTGGCTAAAACAAAAGGGCTTCTATCGTTGTGCGTCAAGCCCATGTCGGGTATGTAATTTTGTAGATACAGGTAAGACTTTCTCTAATACCGTATATACTCGAGTATAAGCCGACCCGAGTATAAGCCGAGGCACCTACTTTTGCCACAAAAACCGGGAAAGCTTAGGGTATAAGCCTAATGTAGAAAACGCAGCGGCTACTGGTGAATTTTAAAAATAAAAATAGATACCAATAAAATTACATAGGCAGTTTAATGTCCCCCATAGGCACATATAGGCAGGTATAGGCAGTTTAATGTCCCCCATAGGCAGCTATAGGCAGTTTAATGTCCCCCAAAGGCAGATATAGGCTGGTATAGGCAGTTTAATGTGCCCTATAGGCAGATATAGGCAGCTATATGTCCCCCATAGGCAGGTTATAGACTGATATAGGCAGTTATATGTCCCCATATGCAGGTTATAGGCAGGTATATGTCGTTATAGGCAGGTAATTGCCCCCATAGGTAGGTATAGGTCGTTATAGGCAGGTATAGGTCCCCCTAGGCAGGTTATAGGCAGGTAAAGGTCGTTATAGGCAGGTAAAGGTCCCCCTAGGCAGGCTATAGGCAGGTATAGGTCCCCCTAGGCAGGTTATAGGCAGGTAAAGGTTGTTATAGGCAGGTATAGGTCCCCCTAGGCAGGCTATAGGCATGGTATAGGTCCCCCTAGGCAGGACATAGGCAGGCTATAGGCAAGTATAGGTCCTCTAGGCAGGCTGTAGGCAGGTATAGGTCCTCTAGGCAGGCTATAGTCAGGCATAGACAGGGTTTAAAAACAAAAAACAAAACACTTACCTGGCTCCCCGCTGCTCCGTCTCCCTCGCCACTCTGCCTCCTCGCTGTCCGGCCTCCCGCGCGCTCTCCTGCATCTTCTTGGCACAGGCGGGTGATGTCATCAGGGCCCGCACGCAGCGTGATGACACATGCTGCCTGTGCCGGGAAACTCCGGACGGCCGTTTTTTTTGTACATAACCCTTTTCAAAAATATAGTGTTTGCCGACCCAAAAAACCCAGGTTTTTTAAAAAAAACCGGGGGGCAATAACCTAAAAAAAGCACGGTTGGTAATTTTAAAAATTTTTGCCAAAAAAAAAGGGGGTTTTTTGTCCCCTGGCGGCGGTTTAAAAAGTTTTTTTTGGGTTCGTGTTTGGGTTTTGGGTTGGGGTTGGGTTTGGGGTTGGGGCGTTTAGTAAGGGGGGGGTTTGAGGGGGGGTTGTTTGAGGGGGTTTTGGGTGTTTTTTTTAGGGGTTTTGGGGGGGGGGGTTTGGGTTTTGGGGGGTACCCCCTGGGGTTTGGGGAAAAGGGTTTTTGGGGGGGGGGGGCCCCGGGGGGCTTGGTTTGGGGGGGTTTTGGGGGAAAGGGGGGGGGGGGGGCCCCCGGGGAAAGGCAGGGGTTGGCGGGGGGGCTTGGGGGTAAGGTTTTGGGGGGCGGGGGGGGGTTTTTCGGGGAAAGGGCGGGGTTTAAAAAAAAAAATTGGGCTGTCCCCGGGGGGGGGTTGTTGGTGGGGGCCTTCCCCTTTTTGGGGGGGGTGTTTTGGGCCCGGAGGGGGGGGGGGTTTGGTGGGGAAACCCGGGGGCCCCTTTTTGCGGGGGTTTGGGGGGCAGGGGGGGCCCCCTTTGGGGGGTTTTTTTGAGGGGGTTGGAGGGGGGCCCTCGGGGGGGGGTGGGGAAAAGGGGGGGGGGGTGGGGGGCCCCCCTTGGGCCTTTTTTGGCCCCGGGGGAAAGGAAGTTGTTGGCCGGTGGGGGGGGGGGCCGGGGGTTGGGGGGGGGGGGTTTTTGTTTTTTTGGGCCGGGGTTTTGGGGTTTTTGGTTTTTAAAAGAAAAAGGAAAAAAAAAACCCCCGGGGTTTTTTGGTTTTGGGGGGGGGGGTTTTGAATGGGTGGAGGTAACCCCGGTTTTTGGTGGTTTGTTTTTTTTTTTGGGGTTTTTTTTGGGGGGGAGGGGGGGGGGGGTTTGGGGGGGGGGGGGGTTGGATGGGGTTTGTTTTCGGTGGAGAAAAAAGGGGGGTTTTTTTGGGGGGGGGAAATTTGGGGGGGGGGGGGGGTTGGGTTTTTTTTTGTTGAAAGGGGGGCCCGGGAAAGAGGGGTGGGGGAAGAAGGGCCCCGGGGCTAAATTGGGGGGGGGAAAAAAAGGGGGGTTTGGGGGGGGGTTTTTGGGGGGGGGGGGGGGGAGCCCCTTTTGGCCCTGGGGGGTTTTGGCGGGGGGGTTTTTGGGAAAAGCTTTTTGGGGGGTTTGGGGGGTTTTTTTTTAAATTTTTTTTTTGGGGGGGGGTTTAAATAGTGGGTTGGTGATTTTTCCGGGGGGGGAAATTTCCGGTTTTTTTTTGCCTGGTTTTTTTTTTTTGGGTTTTGGGGGGGGTTTTGGGGGTTAATTAAGGGGGGGGGGGGGGGGGTTTTTTTGCCTTAAACCCTGGAATTCCGGGTTTTTTTTGTTGGGGGGAGCCCGGTTTGAAAAAAATTTTTTGGGGGGGGTTTTTTTGGCGGATTTAAAGGGGGGGGGGGTTTTGGGGGTAAAAAAAAAAAACCCGTTTTTTGAAAAATTAAAAGGGGGGGGTTTTAAAAAATTTTTTTAAAAATGTTTTTGGGTGGGTGCCGTTTAAAAAATTTTGGGGGGGGGGGGTTTTTGGGGAAAAATTTTGGGGTTTTTAAAAGGGGGTTTTGGGGGTGGTTTTTTAAGTTTTTTTTGGGGAGTTTTGGGTTTAAAGGGGTTTTGTTGTGGGGTGGGGGGTTAAAAAGTAAATTTGGGGTAACGGGAATTTCCCTTTTAAGGTTGGTGGGTCCCCCAAAAAAAGTTTTGGGGAAATTAAAAATTTTTTGGCCTATTAAAAAAAAGGTTTTTAAACAATGGGGGTTTTTGGGGGGGGAAAAACCCAAATTGGAAAAAAAATTTTTTTTGGGGGGGTTTTTTTGGGAAAAGGGGGGTTTTGGTTGTTTTGGGGGGCAAAAAATTTTTTTTTGAAAAATTTTTTTTTTCCTTTTCCAAAAAAGGTTTTTTTTTTGTTTTGTAAAAAAAAAATTTTTTTTAAAAAAATTTTTTGGGGTAAATTTTTGGGCGAATTTGTTTTTTAAAAAAGGTTGTTTTGCGGTGTGCTGACAAAACAAAAAACCCTTTTTCAACCCAAAATATATAAATTTTTCCTGTACCCTAATTCATGTAAAGGGTTAAAAAGGGCCTGTTTGTGCTTTTCATTTAGAAAAAACAAGGTTTTTAAATGACACATACAAGAAAATTTTTTTGGGCCCATTTGTGGAGGCAATTTTTACCCAAAGGGTTCCCAAGTTTTTGGGTTCTTTTGGGTCAAAAAGGGGATATTTATAATAAGATACACCAAAAAAAACAGTGTCTTACATTTTAGAAAAACTTTCGGGGAAAAAGGGTGCAGGCTCTGCACTGCAGGGCAGGGGCACAAACTTCCGGAACAGGCCCAGGTCGCAGCCAGAAAAGGGGGGCCCGGGGGGGGGTTTGGGGAAAGGCCCTTTTTTCCCCTTGGGGGGTTTTTTTAAAAACCAAGGTTCTTGATGGTTAAAGGTCATCCTTTCCCTCCCAGATGACATCACAACCCCAGCCAAGGTGGGGGGAAACCCTAGAAAAAAACCCTTTTTGGCATGGCCGGGACGGGTCAGGGCCCTAAACTGTCCCCCCGCCCCCTTCCCCCTTTCCCCTCGCCGAGATCTATATGGGGTCTGGGCTCAGCGCCACATATGCGGGAGTAAATTTGGGGGGCGTCAGCAGTACTTGGCAGTGAAGAAAGGGGGCCTTTTCCCTTCCCTTTTGCAGTGGCGGCAAAGATAGATGTGGGAGTGGCAGGGGAGGTTGTTGTGGAGGTCACCCCGGCCCCAAACCCGGTGTGAGGCGAGTGACGATGAAACAAAAATTTTGCCGCCCCTTGGGAGGGGGGGAAGGGCTTATATCGTCAGGAGAAGGGGGCATAGTTTGCGCTGGGGGCGCAGCCAAAGTGGGTCGTGGGTTTCGGGGGAAAGCAGTGTGAGGGGGGGCCCAACCCCGGGTAAAAAACCCGCTTCCGGTCAAGAAAGTACGGCACGGGGGGGGAAAAAGCAGCGGCGGCGAAACCCAGTGGGACGTTGGCGGAAATCCGATACTCGGGGTGTGGCTTCTTTGCTAAGACACCGGAGGAGCCGAATATGGGGTTTTGAGAATCTGTAAACAAAGAAAGTGAAGCGTGGCCAGGGGCAACGTTGGCACCCGGCCCTGCGTCAACACATGCAGGTCACCATCCCGGTGGCCTGGGGGAGAAACGTTTGGGTCAGATGTGGTGGTCCATCCTGCCGCCACGCAACAGCGCAGCGCCCCGTGGACGCATGCCATTGCAGCCAGTCAAAGGGTCCAAAACCTTGCAGAAGGGGGTGTTTCCTTTGACATCATCTCCCGTCAGATGTTCCTGCTCCTCCTTCATGGGGCCCGCAGTGTTTTGCGAGGCATTTCAAAGGACAACAGTATCGTCCAACCACCTAAGGTGAGCAGCTGACCATGCTCCTGTCCAAAAATTGTTGGTATTGCAGTCCCCCCTTTCCAAAAGGTGGGTCTGCACCATTCAGAGAATAATGGCTTGTGCCGAGCCCAGATGGAGGTTTTTAAGCCGTAATTTCTTTTCCAAAAAGGGGTACCCGCACTTTAAAATATGTAGAAAAAGAAGGTGGGTCAGTCCTTGAGCTTATGGGTTTTTTCCCCAAAGGGGCCGGCAGCGCAGACGTCTGGAACTGTAACTACGGTCAGGGCCCGTACATTCCTTTACGGCTACTGGTGAAGTGCTTCTGCCCAGGCACACCCAAAAACTTGGGGCAGGGAGCCCTTTTCCCCCACGTTGTCAAACGTGCATGCCCAATGTCCGCCTCCCCCTTCTCCACCATCACCACCAACTAGCCTCCACAAGTACTGCTCCCTCATTCACTGTTAGGGCACGCGGTTTCAGCATTTACACCTGGCTTGCCCCGGCGAACGAAGTCACAAAGGGGGAGGAACTGCTCCGCGTATGCAGCAAGAAAAATCGGTGTGGGTTTCTCCGGCCAAATCAAATCGGAAACCATGGTGACGGACAATGGGGGGGAATGGTGTCGCGCTGCACCCAGGGGGGATGGTCCATGCGCCTGCATGGCGACGTGTTCAAACTGGTTGTGAAAAGGTTCCTGAAGCTTCCACCGATCTTCAGAACATTCTGAAAATGGCCAGGGAAAATGGCAGCATTTATCCATTCGTACAAAACCAGGAACACCCCCCTCGAGTTGCAGGGGAGAACGGCCTCCCCAACACACTCTGATATCGATGTTTCCACCCCTGGAATTCCAGCGCAATGTTGGACGAGTAGAACAGAGAAAGGCCATTTAAAAGATTTTTTTGATGACCGGGAGCAGAAGTACTCCCCCGTGTAACTTTGATTAGCCAGTGGCAGCTCATGCGTGCACCTGTGTTTTTGAGGCCCTTTAAGGGGGGCGACGTTTTTTTTTGTTATCGCCAGGATCGGGATAATAAAAGCATTCCACTGCTTTTTGTCTGGAAAAAATGCTGAAAATCTTTTTGGGGAGGGGGGCTGGAGACGTGGCACACATCGTGGGCCCCAATGAGTCCGGGGGGGACTGAAAAGGAGGAGGGGAGGAGGACATTTGGGGCAGAAGCATTGGTTGGTGAAAAAATGGATTTTACCCAGGTGACAAGAGAGGAGGAGCAGGGAGCGGAGGAGGTGGATGGAGATGAGGAAGACGAGGCAGATGACCCCCCAAACACGTGGGAGTATAAGTAAAATGGAGGCAGGGAAAACCCCCGGAGTCATTGTGCAGATGGCCCGCAGCTGTTTTTTGCGGCTATGACAGCCCAATAGTCAGCATCCGGGGAGGGATGACTTCTGGGTCTCCACCCTTTGGACCTCGTACCGGTCCAAAAAAGGGGGCCCTTTTTCCAGTATTGAGAGGGAAGACAAAAATCAAATACTATAGGGAAAACCCCCGTAATCAGTTTTGGGCCCCTTTGTGCGGCATGTCCCTCCTCTGACAGGTCTGACCGGGCGGTTCCCAGCGCTACGTACTACGCCGCGGCTGCTGGGGAAGGTGGGGGGGGAGGACGGGACCAGCTCCATCGTGTAACCTAAGTTGGGGTCATGATGAGCAGCTTTTTCACCCGCCCAGTGAGGAGGGCAGTCACCCGCGAAGCAGCAGGACCCGGGCAGTCCCTGACCCAACAGGGGTGGCCCACTTGGACAGCCTCTGCCCCCCTCAGTTAGAAGATCCCCTGGACTATGGGGAGCCAAACTGGATGTGTGGCCCAAAGCCGAGTTTGCAGTGGAGAAGCTGTCCTGCCGGCCCGTAGTGTGGCATCAGAGCGGGGGTTCATGCGGGGGGGGCCATCGTTACCCAAAAGGAAAAACCCCCCCTTTTCCAGGGAAAATTTGGGAAAGACTGACCTTTGTCAAGATGAATCAGGCGTGGATGCCAGGTTTTTTTTTTCCCCAAAACCAATGCCTTTGGCGTCAGTCTGGGTTCAAACACTGCCTCAGAAAATCTGATGCCGCCCCTGCCTGATGCCACACATCTGCTGCCAGTTTCTCCATCTGCCTCCACCATCTTTACAGGGGGGTATTGCCACCCCCTCAACATCGTCATTGTGCCACTCTAGACCTCATCGCTGCTGTGTTGTGTTTCCGTGAATCCCACTGTGTCATTTTGCCACTCTCGACCTCATGCGTTGGTTCTGCGCCGTCACCTCAAATCTCTGCATTGTGCCCCTCGTGGTACTCCTTTTTTTTCCTCCCAAAATTTTTCATTTTGCCATGCCTGACCTCATGCGCTGCCGCCGGACCCCCGTCTCAGTCATTGGCCACTCTGGGCTTCCTCTTTTTCCACCCCAGAATGTCATTGTGCCATGCCTGACTCTGCTGCTGTGGTGCTCCGGTTCTCCACATGTGTCATTGTGCCACTTTCGACCCCATGCTGCTCTGTGGCTGCTGCCGGTCCTCCACACTTTTCATTGTGCACTTTTGACCTATTGCTGCTGTGGGGGCTGCCGGCCTCCACACGTGTCATTTTGCCCCTGCCTGACCTCATGCTGCGCCGCCGGACCTCCGCTTCAGTCATTGGCCATCTGTGGCTTCCCCCCTGTTTGCACCTCAGGCATTTCCCCTGCCCGACCCCCTGCTGTTGGCTGCCGCCGTCACCTCCCACTCGTCATATTTGCCCCTGAGCCCTTTAGTTGTTTTTTTCCACTTTCGCTGGCAGATTTATCAGGGTACTTCCCCCCTTTAGTTTTTGGTCAGTTTTTGCCCCCTTAAGTGCCCGGGAATTTTTTAGTGAAGGTTCTAGAGCGGCGGCAGTATCTGCGTGCATACTAAAACAAACATTGTATGAAACCAAACCAAAACTCCCTTTTTATTTAAGCATGGCAAAAGTTCTACGCCCCGCAGGCTCTGTCAGCCTGGGGGAAAAAGCTGTTTTTTAACGTGATTGTGCCGAAGTAAATTTGAAAGAAGTATTTTTTTGCCGAGAAAATTTGGGAAATGAACGAAAGAATTTTACGATAGGCCCTTTTTGGTCTTTTATTAGAAACCCCAGTGCCCAAAATTTTAAATCTAAAACGTGATGGTGTTTCATTTTTAGTTCACATTTTTATATTTAAATTTGACATCCCAAATTTTTTTTTTTTTTTTGTTCAGTTATATTTGAGTTTTTTTTATTTTTTTTTTATTTTTAGATTATTATATTTTTAAAAATTAATTATAATGGATTGTTTTTTTTATGTATTGTATTTGGGGTTTAATAAATTTTATTGCTTGTGCTATATCATGGGGTCCCTGTCTGTGCTTACCGTTGTTCTTTGGTTTGGATTTTATATTCTTTGTGCGGCTGGCAGTTGTCCTGAATCGGACACTGCCTATTATGGCTGGCCTTAGTAAACACAGCCTCACTCTCCTGGGACGCCGGACGCTGTAAGTGGACGTTGCTAGGTCTCACTGCGCATGCTTGCGCTGTGGTTCATTGGATACTAGTGGCATTCCGGAAGTCCGCGGTGCCAGGGATTGCGCAGTCTCGTTGTCTCCGGCATCCCAGAAGCTCGAGACGCCGCGCACCTTTGGAGATGGCGGGCATAGCCAGGTGAGTTACCTTATTGATTTTGTACCATCAGTATATATATTTGCACTAACCAGTTGTTGTTTTTATGCCATGACTAAGGGTGGAGTGCCACCCGAAACGTGTCGGCGTTAACTGGGGAATTTTCTTTGCAATGCTGTGGAGGTGCTTTTCCTTATTTTAACGAATTGGAAATAAACGTATTCATTTTATTGGATCTCTGGAACCGCTGTGCCATCTATTATTTTCTGTTAGAATTTCTGGCGTCTTGCTCTGGACGGGACACGTGCAGATACCAAATACAGCAATTGGTGAGCTGACACTTTTGCTTGTTCATACATATTGTTGCATTTTACACTCCTCTATATAGATTTAGAACTGGCGTGTCGGCGTCAAGTTTCATGCATTTCTCCCTTACCATTTACGTGTATTAATGATAGGAATAATTAAAAAGACAATGCATGTTTAATTCCCCAAACATCTGCTGAACACATCCTAGTAACTGATATTGATTTATTTTGGGTGTTTTTAAGAAAATATTAAGTGCAGGATTTCTGAATGAGCAATTGAGTCATCTGCAATATACAAATGGCAGAGAGCATGCCACTTTTAGTAATAACATACAGCTTTTGTAAGGCACAGTCATGTATTTCCTCATTACAGAATCCCATCTTCCAGAAATAAAAGAATCATAGGAGCAGTGATAGTTTATTGCAGAATCATAAAAGAAGCAATATTGCAAGCCACAAGTATTACTACAATTTTATCATTTTCCTGTGTTAGGAAATAAAAGCCCACTGCACTGCACACCCCATTACATAGGGTGATGTGGAGAGCTACCTGGATCAAAGATTTGATTGTACATTTTACACTGCAATTGCTATCAAGGCAGTCATTTCCAATTTAAAAATATTGCATCAGTAGAACAATCAATATTCCTGTGATCTTAAGGCAAACCTTTGTTAGAAAACATTCACATGCAGAAGATTTTTGCAAATAGCTCTGTAACAAAAAATCTGTTCCGTATTTATTCCATATAATTTAATGGGAATGTTCCTGCAGCATGATTTTTATATCATGTCTTTTAGGCTAAAAAACAGGTTTACATCATTGGCTAAACTGGGGTGCAGGATCTCCTGGTTTTCACGCTTGATCCCCACCATCTGGCATTAAGTTTTATTCAGAAGGACCATCTGGTTGTGGCCCCAGGAACAAGAACAGATAGGATCATGTTCGCAAGTGTTAGCAGCAGATTATCCAGATTATTATCCAGTAGTTGAACAGCAAAAGGAACTTTATTCATCAACAGAACAAGTATAACTTCTCAGCACACAGGAGAACATGTCTGCACATATCAGTCCATCTGTAGTAAGCAAGATCTGAGCTGTCTCTTCCTCTCACAGAGTTTTTTTTTTTTTTTGAACAGCCTAACTTTATCAACAATGACAATATCCCTTGACAAAGGCTCACACATGCAATACATAAAAAAGTGGTTGTTGCACACAGTAATAAGTATTATTCCAACACCCCACTCAAAAAAACTACTTATCCAATTAGCCCCTCATCTTCCTGAAATCTTCAAACTTGGTTCTTGGCAATGGCTTTGTCATGGCATCAGATTTCATTTTTTCCGTTTCACAGTAGACAAAGTCAATGATACAACTTTCCCACAAAATTCTCGCAAGTGGTGATGTCTTACATAAATGTGTTTGGTCCGGGCCATTGATCCTTTAAATGTGGCGAGTTTAATACATCCTTGGTTGTCTTCATAAATCGTAACGGGTTTTGAGTTGGAGTTTTACCAAAAGATCCTCTAACGTTGGTTAAACCAAATCACTTCTTGACTGGCATGAGCTGCAGAAATGTATTCTGTCTGTAGATGATAAACACAACTGACACCTGCTTTCTGCTTGACCAAGAAATTGGACTTTCTCCTAATTTAAATAAGTACCGCTTGTTGACTTTCGATCACTTAAATCTCCGGGCCCAGTCTGCGTCCCGTAAGCTGTGAGCTTTAGACCCACCATTTGCAGATATTTTTAGATTCATGTCTTGAGTTTGCTTCAGATATTGAAGGATCTTTAATGCTTCCAGTCTCTTTACGTGGCTTTCTTACACGACGGCACAGAATACCCATTGTCGCTGTGATATCAGGACGAGTAGTTGTGGCTATGTTTTAGAAGTGCCCCCACTGCTTTTCTGTAACTCTCATTGTTGGGTAGTAGATCATTTTTCTCCTTCCAACTTTTGGTAAGATGGATCCCTTGGTGTTGAAGTGCCTTTGGCTTCTGACATTCCAAACTGGTTTAGGACTGTGGGCAATTTTTTGCTTTCTGGTTTAGAAGGAAACTTCCCATCTTCTTCTCTCTGGATTGGATTCCCGATATATGTGTCAACCATTTCACTTGTGTTTCAGTTTTCCCATTGTCAGCCAGCTGTGTCTTTGGCATTCTTCAAATTTGGTTGGATACTTCAGCTAGGTACTTTTTCTAGTTTCTTTGCAACTTATCTTTGCTATGAAGCAAGTATACAATTGTATATCTGGAGTAGTCATCAATAAATGTGAGAAAATATCTCTTCTTTCCCGGTGTTTGAGTACTCATTGGACCACACACATCTGTATGAATCAAGTCAGTGGCTGTGCTGATGTAGTGGTGCAGTGTTTAGGAAATGATTTCCTTGTCATTTTACCCTTTTAAGGCAGCTAGTAAACTTTCTTCTGACTGCATTGGTCAATTGTAACGCCGTTAGCAGTCTTCCTGAACTAGCTTTCTTATTGCTTCTGGGTCCTTTTGCCCAAAAATTGATGCCACACATGGATGCAATTCTCTTGTTCTTGTTTGACAGAAAAAAACCGCCTCCTGGTATTGTAACTGGTACAATCCATCTTTGATATTTCCTTTTGCAAGAGTATGCCCTCTCTTTGTGATGATGCAGCTGTCATCCCTAAAAGTAACTACATTCCCCTGTCTTGTGAGTTTCTTCACTGATAACAAGTTGCTTTAAAACTTGGAACATAGAGCACATCCTTTACTTGGATCTTTCTGGTTTCTGTTGGAGAGACTTGGCAGTGGAGGTAGGGCATTTCCCATTCCTTCTGAAGTTATATACTGACCATTGGCTAAGATGACTTTTTCTGATCTGCTTTGGTCCAGGTTAGAAAAGAAACTTCTGTTATTTGTCATTTTGGGTTGTGGCACCGGAGTCTATGCACCATACATGTCTTGCTGATCTGCCTGTACTTGTATTTAATGCTGATTCAGCACACACAGTGTCCTTTTCTTCTTTAATAGCACTTTTGGCTTTCTGATTGTTCCCTTTTCCTTTAAGCTGACGCATTTTTGCTTTCCAGACTCTGCAGTTAGCCTATGTGACCAGGTTTCTTGCATACAAAGCATTCACTTTTTTCCTTTAAATGACTCTTATGTGTTGTATGATCCCGAGTCTTTAATGGGAGATTCTGCTGTGGAACACATTCACTAGTGTTGAGGATTTTTTTCGAAAAGTTGAAATTTGGCAAGGTTTTTTATGGTGATCGAAATTTTAGATCATGCGATAATTAAGGGGTTTAAAAACTGTGCATCATCTATTAAGATCGCGCCATTTCGGCGCTTCCTGTCATTTTGGCGGGGCCCGCAAATCAGATTACAGAATAGAGTGGGTGAGATGTGTGTGCGACGTCATGACTGGGGTGTGTATGGTTGCGATTGGCTGGAAAAATCACATGACCTTGTTTTAACATAGAACGCCCCTTTCCCGTTCAGCCTTAGTGTCTCTCAGCGTCTCATAGGAATAGGACGTGCGCTCTGCCGGTGGCCAAACAGCTCAGGAAATTAGTCTATTTCTGCACAAGAGAAACCCCTACTATTAGCTGTTTATCCTTCCAATTTAGTTAGATTAGAGATTTGAAGATTTTATGTAGTTAGCTAGAGAATTTTAAAGCTGAATCTACCGGTGTAAAGTCAGGGGGGGGGGTGGGGGGGGGGCCGCGGCGAACACAGACAAGCTATCTATAAAGAACACTGGATAAAGTTCACCAAGATTAGTGTAGACATTGCAACTGCAATATCTTTATTATTAACAGTTTGCTATTGAAAAATTTCCTGGATATTGGGCAGCCTGAACTTATATTGGATACACATCATTTCTAGTAACTGCAGGTCTCTTTGTTAGGTGCAAAACTCCATTTTAATTTTTCAGTATTTCATTTCAGATAGGTGTTCATTTTCAGTTTTACCCATTCCACTTGTTGATTTTTTCACCTTGCAGTTTAAATTTTCAATCCACAATCTTGTAGTCGCAAGGTTTGTTTGTGGTCAAAAAAATACCGTTGCATCATCGAAAAATAACGATACGTGTTTTTTGATTTTGCGCACCCAGCTTTGTTCATTGGACGCGCTGCCGCGGGCCCCGGCTTTCTGTCCTTACGGGCCCCGCTCCTTGAACCCCGCCCCCGTCCGTTGGCCGTCGGGTCTGCCCGTTCCTTTAGCGGCGCGCGCGAAATTGTTTAGTTTAAAGGGCCAGTGTCCCTTTATTGGTTTTGTTGCCCGGACTTTGGTTCTTTTTAAAGGGTTCGCCCCCCACACCGCTCCCCCAAGTTTGGGGGGAGGGTTAGGTGTTCTATTGTGTATTGTTACCTTTGTAAGTCCGTTCCGTCTTTCCCTTTGCCTTGCCGGGTTGGTCTCCTGCCGGGACTGTTGCTGTATCTGATACGACCTTTCCGCCGGGGGCCCTGTTTTCCTGCCCCTTGCCCGATAGCTCGGACCCTTCTGTATGCAGCCCCGGGCCCCCCGCAAGCACCCACGTGGGGTAACGACTGTAGCCTCACCCCGCAGCAATTCCATCCCGCCTTTGCGGCGGGTCTGGTGAAATCCCGGGGGTACTTAGACCCCCTTCCCTGGCGTGGCTTAGCTCCCATGCTTGCGGTGGTCCAGCGGATCCACCGAATGTAAAAGCAAATGGCCATGGATTCCGCCAGGGTATCTGCCCGAACTGGGGACGTTACTACGGCCGTCGCCCACCCGACCCAGTGTATCGACCAGCTCGCGGCCCTGAGCGAACCTTGGGCTCGCCTTGCCCCCAAACCTGTGGCCGGCCCCGGGCTCCCCTGCACCTGTTGCTCCTGCGCCTTGGCTGTCTGCCCCTGACCCGCCCTTAAAATGAATTGCTGTCCCTTCGTTATGATGGGCCCCCAAGAAGTGCAGAGATTTATAGCAGTTTTTAAATAACTTTGAGGGGGAAAACTAAATTTTCCCCCCCACTGAGGGGCTAAAGTCGCCTTCATTATTAGCCCCCAAAAAAGGCGAAGCTTGGCCGGGCCCCCCGGGGGGAGGGGGAACCCGCTAACGGCAAACCCTGCAAGCCTTCCTCCAGGAGTTCTGAATGTCTTTGAGGAACCTGGTCCCCATCCCTCAGGCCGCAGTTTTGCTCCGTTCCGTCGGGCGACTCCACTGGGGACATACTCTGTGCAGTTCCCTCCTAGCCTCAGAGGTAGCTGGAACACGAGGCTTGGTGGCAACTTTTTGGCAGGCCTTCGGGAAGCATTAAGGACGGCTCGCGGGTCGGACCTGCTACCTCACTGGACGAATTGATTTGGTTGGCCCCAAGGAATATCCTTTTGCCCCAAAGACAAAAGAGCCCCCCTCCAACGCGGTCCACCGACCTTTTCCGGCTATTCGTTTAGCTCCTGTCTTCCAAGCCCCCCATTCCCCGCCAATGGTTTTGGGACGAACCCATGCAGGGGAAGGGCAATTGACCCCGGAGGAAAGCTCACAGGACGTCTGAGGAAAAATTTTGTTCTACTGGGCGGTTCCGGCCCCTTATTGGAGCTGTCCGGTTTTCGCCCCAAATCCCCCACTTTGGGTGTAGGAGAGGCGACCCCGGTGTCAGTGCGGTTCCCCCGTTTACCATTGTTTTTTGCGGAATTCACCCCCGGACGCACCTTCCCGGCCAGCTTCCTGGTGGGGTCCGGGTAATTTTTTTAGCCATCTTGGGTCTCGTACGGTTCAGTGAAAAACCCCCCGGAAACCCATTTTTGTCCTCCCCCAGTGGGAAGTAAAAAGGTGCCTTTCGGTTCTGCACTGCGCCTCACCTTGCGGTTGGGGGGTACATCAGGAAAACTTTTTAACTTTTCGTATGCCATCCCCCCTTCAGTCCTCGGCCCCCTGGGGGTTTCAAAAGGAGCCCCGACCCCAAAAATTTGGAACACAGGCGAGATTCTTCGTTTGGGGCCCCGCTGTCCTCACGATGCCTTGGGACCCGCCGGGCCCTTTGGGGTTTTGGGTTTAAAAAACCACCAAACCCCAGGTTGCCTGCTCCCTACCAGGCCATGTGTGTTTTTTTGAAAAAAAGGCCCACACTTGCCCCCAGCACCGGCCCCTTTGATTGCCCCTTTTTGATTTACAGCCCGGTATATCCTCTTTGAGGTATTATAAAATTTTTTATGAAAGAGGATTTTGACCCATATCACTGCAAAAAATTTTAATCCCCGTTAAAAAAATTTTTTCTAGATTATCTAAAAAAATTTTACATCCTAAACCCCTATATACTACCAAATACATACCTAAATGATACGCATACTATTACCCTCCTCAGTGGAGTAATCGCCCGATAAAACCCCCCTTTTTTTTTCCCCTTTTTTTCCCCCCTTTCCCCCCTTTTCCCCC